>CM059433.1:87517925-87790425 GCA_030390025.1 Squalus acanthias | reverse complement strand
GTTCCTATGTAAAGTGTTGTTGACGACTAAAAGGTTTTTGCAGCTTCCCCAGGTTGGCACTTCATTTTTAGGTACACCTGGTGTACCTGCTCCTGGCATGCTCTTCTACAGTCCTCATTGAACCAGGGTTGGTCCCCCGGCATGATGGTAATGGTAGAGTGAGGGATATGCCGTGCCATGAGGTTACAGATTGTGGTGGAATGCAATTCTGCTGCTGCTGATGGCCCACAGCAACTCATGGATACTCAGTTTTGAGCTGCTAGATCTGTTCTGAATCTTTCCCATTTAGCACGATGGTAGTGTCACACAACACAATGGAGAGTATCCTCAGTGTGAAGACGGGACTTCATCTCCACAATGACTGTGCAGTGGTCATTCCTACCAATACTGTCATGGACAGATGCATCTGTGACAGGTAGATTGGTGAGGACAAGGTCAAGTAGGTTTTTTCCTCGTCTTCGTTCTCTCACCACCTGGAGCAGGTCCAGTCTGGCAGCTAACTCTGTCATGGCTCGATCAGTAGTGGTGCTACCGAGCCACTCTTGGTGATGGACATTGAATTCTCCCACACAGTCGTTCTGTGCTCTTGCTACCCCCCCAGTGCTTCTTCCAAGTGGTGTTCAACATGGAGGAGTACTGATTCATCAGCTGAGGGAGGGCGGTAGGTGGTGATCAGCAGGAGGTTTCTTTGCCCATGTTTGACCTGATACCATGAGACTTCATGGGGTCCAGAGTCAATGTTGAGGACTCCCAGGGCCACTCCCTCCTGACTGTATACCACTGTGCCCTCACCTCTTGCTGGTGGGACAGGACATACCCAGGGATAGTGATGGAGGAATCTGGAACATTGGCAGAAAGGTATGATTCTGTTAGTATGACTATGTCAGGCTGTTGCTTGACTAGTCTATGGGACAGCTCTCCCAATTTTGGCACAAATCCCCAGATGTTAGTGAGGAGAACTTTGCAGGGTCGACTGGGCTGGGTGTGCGTTTGTCGTGTCCAGTGCCTAGGTCGATTTCGGGTGGTCTGTCCGGTTTTATTCTTAGTATACGTCTTTGTAGCAGTTTTGGTACAACTGAGTGGCTTTCTAGGCCATTTCAGAGGGCAGTTAAGAGTCAACCACATTGCTGTGGGTCTGGAGTCACATATAGGCTAGACCAAGTAAGGACGGCAGATTTCCTTCACTAAAGGACATTAGTGAACCATATGGATTTTTATGACAATTTGGTAGTTTCATGGTCACATTCATTAATTTAAGTGGTGGAAAATCGGCTACTACAGGCCCATGACTTCCCAGCCGGCACTCCGTGTGAGCACTGTTCTGTGCTGGGAGTTCTTGACTGTGGAATCCGTCTTACTGAGTCATTTCAATAACCTAGCTGAACTGCTCAAGGCAAGCACTAAATTAAATTGGCTAAATTAATGAGCAACTTCTAATTTAATTACCAAAACAGGCTGAATTGAAGGAACTTAGTTTGACCTGTTTATGGCCTGAATTTTGATAGTTTTGCAGTTTACAGTTTTAAAGTGGTTATTTCAGTAGTTTCTTCTCGAGCATTAAGTCTGTTGCATTTTCTTAAACTTATCTTCAATGTGACAAAATAAAAATTACAAACTCAAAAATGTTCCAATTTTAAAAAGAATATTCTCCTTCCTCTATCTTGAATGATTCCAGAATTGTTGATAACTCAAAACTAATTAGATATTGGACTCAAACAACTCACACAAATTTATCAGGTGATCTGAGAAGTATCCATTAACTTTGCTATCGCGTGTATCTGATAAGTTAATTAACCTTGGTCATTACGCAAGAATCCAGGTCATTCCAAGTAACTGCTTGTTGCATCCCTCAAGACTGTTCTTATGAGTTCACAGTACACATGTCTAATGCTAATGTAGCTGTCCTGTATTAAAGAGGCCCATTTCAGATTAGTGATTCAGGCTCATGGAAATCTGAGCTGCTACCACGTGATTTTTGTTGTGGTGGAAAAAGCCAAAGAACTTGAGTCGAAGGAACCAAAGAAAGTGCATTCAGTCTGTTCCTGGCATTGATTTGTATGTACCTTACAAACTCCCAGTATATCCTGATAATTTTACAGCTTTTATTGTTTGATTTGTTTCATTATAAACTTGCTTTGTTTTCTAATTGTTGCACTATTTGGTCATTGTGGGTGCCGTATTTAAGATACGGGATCCAACACTTGTAACTCAAAATGGTACTAAATGATTTGGATTCTTTATTGTGATTCTGTCATGGTTTGAATAAATAATATAGAATGTAGAGAATGATTTACAAATTTAATTTCAAGATCTATATTTTTGCAGTGTAATCATACTAGAAGAAATCAGCTATAGTTCCAGTGAAGCACCTGGTCTGAGCTGCTACATTTTTGGTCTGGTTGAAGTCAAATACTGGGTAAGTCTAACATTAAACCCATGCTCATACAACCACAGGTGCCGCGAGTGTCCATGAGTCCCAGTTCCTGTTCTCTTGACAGCATTCCCACTATACTGCTAACCACCCAACTTCCCTTCCCTTCCCATACCAGCTGATGTTGTAAACAGTTCCCTCTCCCTTTCAAATCTGCCATCAACACCCTCTCCTCAAAAAGCCCACCTTTGAACTCTCAGTCCACCCCATCTCCAACCTCCCTTTTTTTCTCAAGTCCTTGAACGTGTTGTCGCCTCCCAAATCCGTGCCCATCTTACCCGTAACTCCATGTTTGAACCTCTCTGATTGAAAAGGCCCTGTTCAAAGTCACAAATGACATCCTATGTGACCATGACCATGGTAAGCTATCCCTCTTCATCCTTCTGCAGCCAGCTTCCTCCAACGCCTCTCCTCCATTGTTCAGCTGAGTGGGACTGTCCTTGCCTGGTTCCACTCTTATGGGAGACTTCAGGAGAGGAGGAATACAGTAATTTGGGCCAAAAATAACAAGGTTTATTTGGATAATAACTTGTTGCATCTAAAATAAGTGAATACAAAATATTTTAAGATAAAAAAACATATTTATCACATTTCACAAATTTTTGGATGGTGTTGGATTCAAAACAAAGCGCAGGGCATCAGTGGTGCCCATCTCTCCCTAGGTCTTGGAAGAGACTCCTTTCTCTGAGCTGCTTCCCCCAACTTTTCCTAATTCACTTTCTTTCTCAACTAAATTAAGTAAATAAAATGAAAAAAAAGACTCCCCCACCCAAGTGCTCATGAAAGAGTTGGAGTTGCTTCTCCAATCCCCCAACCTTTGGGGGGCACCCCTGCAGAATGATTCAAAAGAAACTGTGGCAAATTTCAATGGTGCATTTCTTTAATGATCACTACAGACTGAAACCTGCTCAGAGTGTCTGCAGTTAGCAGCTTCTGTGTTACTCATCAAACCCTAAGTGAAGGAGCTACATTTACAAGTCAATGAAAGCCACAAATCTTTTTGTTTTGCATACAATAGCATTTATTTAGTAGTTCATGTTAAGGGATTTCAGCATAGTGCAGTCTGCCAGCGACACATTAGTGCAGAGATTTTCAGTAGCTTTGTGCTATAAACCTATTTGCTATACAATAAGGTTTACGGAAGTAGTCTTCAAAGCAGGTAAAGCGAGATCTTTCTCCTTTCATGCTTCTCTGTAAAAGAATAAAGAAAGGTTATTTGCAAATTTTCTAGCAATTAAACTTTGTTAAGCAGTAGTGTACAATAGAACTAAACGTACTGCCAAATTTCAGAAGAGACAATAATGTAGTCACATTTTAAACAGCAGTCATATCAAATACTAAACTTACTAGAGAAAAACAAAGGCCACAGTCAGCCCCTCTTTCTTGTGAAACTGGTGCAGATTTTGGGTAAGGCTTTTGTGGAGAAATGTATCAGGCCTGTACAAATGAATGCCATGGCGGCACAAGCAATCATTAAGAAATATTCTTGGCACTGAGCAGCACTCAATTATGCTAACCACTTATGGAGATAGGGCCTCTGGAAAGTACATCCTGCGGCAATGCATTTCCTGGGGGACACGTGTACTTGGAGAGAATACAGTGCATCAATTGTGCACTCAGATTCAGTCACGTAAACATATTAGTAGCTTAGTGGTATGTGCTGTGAAACAACTTAAGTAGCGCAAAAGGGAACATGGTGTGAGAAAAAAATTGGGACCATCAGAGAGAAAAAAGCGAGCGCAATTTTTGGGTGACCAATTCTATCAGGCAGGAGGTGGGCGGTGCAAAGCTCGTAACCCGTCTGATAGAATCGGCCTGAGGCCCAACCAATTCTGATGGTTGGGTCTCATTTCCGTACTAAAGGTGAGCTGCTCACGCGTTATAAGCAGCTCACTGATTGGAGAGGGACAAAAATCCAGCAGCACCTGTGTCGAGGTGAAGGTGGGTAAAGAGAGCGGGAAGTGATCCTGGGGGAGGGGCGTGGAGGGTCAGGCATCACAGGGTTGATTTTTCAGGGGCCAGAAGGAGCATTAATACTCCCATAAAAGTCACTTTTAAACCTAAAATCTATCCTCTTATGAGCAGCCTGCAGCGCTCCCTTTAAGCACTGCTGGAGAGGCCACTCAATGTCATTACTAATGGGTGGAGCTTACGCAGTGCACACTACGCCAATTGGTAATGAAAATGGCATTGAGGTCCTACAACCGGCGTAGGACCCCAATGTAAATATTGAAATAAGGCTCCTGCGTGTTTTGGGCAGGAGAGCTAGCTGCCCACTTCTTTCATGTGTGCAGATCTAAGTTTCAGCTACACAGCTGCACTCATGCATTCGCTTGAAAATTGAGTTGGGTGGGCCTCGGGTAGCCAATAGACGAGACATTTAAAAAAAATTGTCTGCCGGTTGCCGAGTTTATGGGGCGGTTGGCAGATGAAAATAGTCTCCGAGGAAGTTGATAGAATGATAAGCCTTAGCAATGAGTTCTAAGTTACCTATTACTGAAATACAGAATTTTTACTATTCTATTTGTGGTTCAGCAAATCTCTCCCCAGGTATCCATGATGATTGAGCTTCATGAATACCCAGATGCAGAAAAAAAATCAAACAGTATCTGTGTTTCCAGACAGCGAATGCGACATTGCCCCATAGTCAACCTAGTGATTCCATTAAGCAATTTCATGTCAGAAATCGTGCAGATCAGTTAGAGTGCAGAACTAGCAGGTCAGCACCAATCCTTATGAGGTGCAGTAGTCTGCTCTAATACATCCTCAGATTAACAAAAGAAGGACAGCAAGTGTTTTTTTGCAAGCTATTTTGTTTCTGCTGGCCAACATCAGCTTCTACCAGGTTTCCACCAACATCGATCTACAACTGACAACAATGAGGTGTAGATGAGCAACCAACAAGGCTGATTCTCCCGGTCTGCACTCTGTACCAGCTTACAGTGGCATGGCTGAGATACAAAACCCACCAGATATGGAACCGAGGGCTTGAGCTAGATTCTACCACCGGACAACACAGAGTCACGCAGTGTAACATGTAGCGATACTGAGCCACCCCTCCATAAAATATATTTTTCCTTCAAATGCAGGATGCATGTGCCATTCTTAAGTAACAGTGATACTCACATGGTCTCCAGCTTATGATCTGGTATTCCTTCTAACATCTTGTTCTCATTGTAGTGGTCCAATGCCTGCTGTGCCAGCATTTCTGAGAACTCAGCATCATCCCAGTTGATCTGTCCTGGGACCATGAAAGTCAATGGAGACGAATCAAAGATCTGGACAGTAACAGTGGTGTCGGGATCTTTGGATGGACCGTTGTTGGTTAGGGATCTTGACATTACCTGGGGGAGAGGAAAACGATGCAAGTCACTTCAGCTGTGCACAAGCTAACAGATTAGAAATACAGCCAATACAAAAACAAAATACTGCGGATGCTGGAAATCTGAAATAAAAAACACAAACTGCTGGAAATACTCAGGTCAGGCAGCATTTGTGGAGAGAAAAACAGAGTTAACGTTTCAGGTCGATGACCTTTCGTCAGAAGTGGAAAAAATTACAGATGTAACAGGTTTTATGCAAGTGCAGGGGCAGGGAGGGGAGGAAAGAACATAAGGGAAGGTCTGTGTTAGGGTGGAAGGCAGGAGAGATTAAATGAAAAAAAGGGATTTGTCATTTTGAGGTGTTCCCATGCGTCTGCTGCCCTGGTCCTTCTAAATGGTGGAGGTCATGGGTTTGGGAGGTGCTGTTGAAGATGCCTTGGCAATTTATGCAGTGCATCTCGTAGATGGTACACACTGCAGCCACGTTGCACCAGTGGTGGAGTGAATGTTTAAGCTGGTGGATGGGGTGCCAATCAAGCGGGCTGCTTTGTCCTGGATGGTGTCGAGCTTCTTGAGTGTTGTTGGAGCTGCACTCATCCAGGCAAGTGGAGAGTATTCCATCACACTCCTGAGTTGTGTCTTGTAGATGGTGGAAAAGCTTTGGGGAATCAGGAGGTGAGTCACTTGCCGCAGAATACCCAGCCTTTGACCTGCTCTTGTAGCCACAGTATTTATGTGGCTGGTCCAGTTAAGTTTCTGGTCAATGGTGACCTTGCAGGATGTTGATGGTGGAGGATTCAACAATGGTAATCCCATTGAATGTCAAGGGCAGGTGGCTAGACTCTCTCTTGTTGGAGATGGTCATTGGCTGGCACTTATGTGGTGCGAATGTTCCTTGCCACTTATCAGCCCAGGCCTGGATGTTGTCCTGGTCTTGCTGTATGCGGGCACAGACTGCTTCATTATCTGAGGAATTGCGAATGGAACTGAACACTGTGCAGTCATCAGCGAACATGCCCACTTCTGACCTTGGAGGGAAGGTCATTGATGAAGCAGCTGAAGATGGTTGGGCCTAGAACACTGCCCTATATAGCTCCTAGCCAGATTATTTGGTTCCCCAGCACCTGTTTTTCTCCTGCACTACTGCTTTTAGGGACCAGAAAATCTACCCCTTTGTTTAAAACATGTTGTTCTCTGTTGATATACAACTGTTTTTCCCGACCTTTGAGCTTTGAAAGGTTGGACACCCCTATCATGTGTAAATGTCTTTCAAACTTACAGCTTTAACTTGGAATAATCCATCTGGGGTCTGTGTGAAATTTGCCAGTTTAGACACCCATCCAAACTGTTTGTTCAGCATCTCTAACTTCTTGGTGTTATTTTCCATGTTGTGCTGAAATTCTTTCATTAGATTATCGTATTTCTTTGTAAAATGTTCTGCCCTGGTGAGAGCCTCTTCAAACTCCTTTCGTAAAGGTTTGTGATCCATATCAAAACACTCTGGAATGAAGAAGAGAAAAACAAATGAGTCATAGAAAAATCCCAATCATTAAAATCACGTCATGCTGCTTATTATTAATAGATGGGCGACTGTTCACAATTCTACTTTGTTAAAGTCCAATTTGGAAACTAGCAGGGTGTTAACAGGATGAAGGAACTTTCTGGGCATGTGTCTGAAAGAAGAAAGGGACTCCTCTGTAACTATAAGCAACTTTTAAAAATCTTGTCATTGCATGACATAAATTGCCTTTCAATCAACTCGCTAAATAATTCCGTGGTTTCCAATTATGTGTACTTTAAAATAGAGTAGGTCAGAACTGCCCCCTGCAAGTTTTTTAAAATGTTTTGTTTATAATAAACAGAATTAGGATTAGTAGAGGAATTTGCTTTTATATTAACATTTTTTCTATTTATTTATATTGCTTTTTCTAGCTTGAATTTATTCATTTTCATCTAATTTTCTTTTTTCTTAACCATTACAACATCTAACGCTATCAGCAGAACCCTCTATCCCCTTCTCCCTCATGTGCTTATCTAGCTTCCCCTTAAATGCATCTATACTATTCACCTCAACTACTCCCTGGTTCTTTAAACATTCTAGTTTTCATTCTTCATTTATGTTCCAACATATTACTCCCTTCCAGACCATCCATGAGCATGAGAAGATTATACCTTTAATAGGAAATTAATTGTTCATAATAGATTAACTAGTTTAAAATATTTTGGCATAGCACCTTTCATGTCAAGGACATCGGATTTTTAGGTAGGCAAATACAGCAGTCAATTTGCACACAGCTAGATCCCACAAACAGCAATGAGAAAATGGTGCCGTTAATCTGTGTTCGTTGAGGGATAAATGCTGGCCAGGACACTGGTTGAACTCCCCTGCTCTTCTTTGAATCGTCCCAAGAGATCTTTTACATGCATTTGCGCAGGCAGATAGATGGTTTAGTGACTCAACCAAAAGATGGTACCTCCCAACAATACAACACTACACCAAGGTGACACTTGTGTAAGGGACAGAAAATCTTGGGCAATGCCTTCATGATTTTACGATACATCGCCCACAGCATGCGAGGCCCAACTGGTGGTGCAGGGCCTTGGACAGTTCTGCCCATTTACTCTAATCTCATTTCTCTGCACTGTCCCTGTATCTTTTTATCATATAGAGTAGATAGCTTGTAGCATTTAACATCAGACTTCATCAGAGTTATTTTTTCTATTGTACTACTACCACAAAATAACAACTAGCTGAGTGTACCATAACTATCAGTTAAGCATGAAGTCTATCTGGCTTATAGATATTGCTCTAGAAATAATTCTTCTTTAGAACAGAGTTCAAAGAATTGCTGTAAATCATGGGCCCCTGGGCTGAGAACGGAAAGGTCTGTGATGTGCTATGTAATTATCACCCCACATCAGATCACATTCAGGCTTCTGACTCAGATACTTGAGAGATTTGAAATATAGGTTTGTGTTATTTTTATGATTTTGATGAATGTTTACCAAGGATCTTTAATTCTCAAGTTACTTTCTTTCCTCCCACAACTTAAAATGGATGGATATGCTTAATAGTTTGAGATGCAAAACACAGCAATTGCATGGACATAAACAGACATGAAGCACTGCTAATAATTTAGCAGATAGACAATTCTGTTCAGAGCAATTGTCTTTCCCTTCATCTCCACCTATTCCTTAATGTCGGAGCCACCACCCTGGCACGCCTCAGTATCTCACAAGAAGAATTTAATTTAAGGTATTATGAAATACATTTTAATAGGAAAGGAAAGGACTTGCATTTATATAGCACCTTTCACAACCTCAGGATGTCCCAAAGTGCTTTACAACCAAATAAAGTACTTTTGAAGTGTGGTCACTGGTGTACTGTAGGAAATGCGGCAGCCAATTTTGGTACAGCAAGGTCCCACAAACGGTAATGAGATAATGACCAAATAATTTGTTTTAGTGATGTTGACAGTCCTAAGAGATAAACAGTGGCCAGTAGACCAGGAGAACTCCTTTGCTCTTCTTCGAATAGTGCCATGGGATCTTTTATATCCACCCGAGAGGGCAGTGGGTCCTTGGTTTAACATCTCATCCGAAAGACCGTGCAGCACTCGCTCCGTACTGCAGTTAAGTGTCGGCCTGGATTATGCGCTCAAGTCTCTAGAGTGGGGCTTGGACCCATGGCCTTCTGACTCAGAGGCAAGAGTGCAGCACTAAGCCAAAGCTAACAACTAATGACTCATGTTCAACATAGCATAGAACGGTGTTTGTACGAAACAAGAAGGAGCTTTTCAGTGTGGTCCCGGCAGGTTACTACTGATGGCTAACAGCTCGATGTGTTTTTATTTTTGTTACAACTTCCCTGGAAAATCATTGACAGAAAAGAAATATCAAAATGTAATATAAATTGAACACACTGCAAACTTTCTCATGGGGGCTAGATCCAATAGACTCTGGTCCTTAAATTCCATGGGGGTTCCCCCAGTCTCTCGCTGAAGTTATGGAAGAACCCTATGGAGTTTTAGAGCCCAAATGTATTACATGAATCCCGGAAGGATTTTTCTTGTGCTTCAATGTGAATTTAAATTGGATACTGGCTAATGGAAAGCAGCGCTTTTATTTAAATACTTTTTTTGTTAATTCCTGAAAACTTGCAAAAGATAAAACAAATAAAATATCTCATCCCCGCCCACAAAAAAAAATGCAGGTCTTTAGATATAAAAGGTTTTTGTAGTTTCTTTTCTCATCTTGTTTCACATCTTCATTGCTTGAATGTTTTAATTTACCTAAGGACATAAGTTCCTTGCATTTTTCACACTTGTCAGAAAGCTTCATGCAGCCAGAAGAGTTCCGACGTATTTCACGGCAGATAAGCTGGTCCTGTCCATCTGGTGAATTTGTCATGTTTTGTCCATCTATTAAATGAGAAATCAAAACATTGATAAAAACAAAAGAGGAGCATCATATGACTGAGGATAAGTCAGCCGAGTGATTACAAAGTATTTATAGCACAGAAACAGGCCATTCGGCCCAACAGGTCCATGCTGGTATTTATGCTTCACACAAGCCTCCTCCCACTCCTCTTCATCTAAGCCCATTAACATATCCTTCTATTCCTTTCTCCCTCATGTGCTTATCTAGCTTCCCCTTGAATGCATCTATGCTATTCGCCTCAACTACTCGTTGCGGTAGCGAGTTCCACATTCTAACCATTCTCTGGGTAAAGAAGTTTCTCCTGAATTCCCAACTGGATTTATTAGTGACCATCTTATGTTTATGGCGCCTAGTTCCGGTCTCACCCACAAGTGATAACATCTTCTCTAAGTCTACCCTATCAAACCCTTTCATAATCTTGAAGACCTCTATCAGGTCACCCCTCAGTCTTCTCTTTTCTAGAGAAAAGAGCCCCAGCCTGTTCAATTTTTCCTGATAGGTATAACCTCTCAGTCTGGTATCATTCTAGTAAATCTTTTTAGCACCTTCTCCAGTGCCTCTATATCTGTTTTATAATATGAAGACCAGAAGTGTTCACAGTACTCCAAGTGTGGTGTAACCAAGGTTCTATACAAGTTTAACATACATTCTCAGCTTTTCAATTCTATCCCTCTAGAAATGAACCCCAGTGCTTTGTTTGATTTTTTTAAATCCTTATTAACGTGCGTCACTACTTTTAGTGATCTGTGTATCTGTACCCCCAGATCCCTCTGTTCCTCTACCCCATTTAGACACTTATTTTCCAAGGAGTATGTGACCTCGGTATTCTTCCTACCGAAATTATTCCTTTTTTCCATACCTAATCTATATTGAAGTTAATTTGCCAATTACATGTCCATTAATGTCTACCTGTATTTTGTCACAGTCCTCTGTAACTACATCCCCCAATTTGGTGTTAGCCGCAAATTTTGAAATTGTACTTCTGATTCCAGAGTCCAAATCGTTTATGTAAATGATGAGCAACAGTGGTCCCAGCACCGATCCTTGTGGAACACCATTTCCCACCATTTGCCAATCTGAGTAACTACCTTTAATCTCTACTCTCTATTTTCTGGACAACTTACTATCCACTCTGCTATTTGTCCCCTGACTCCACATGTTCTGACCTTAGTCCTGAGTCTACTATGCGGTACCTTATAAAAGGCTTTTTGGAAATCCAAATACATTACATCTACCACATTACCCTTATCTATCCTTTCTGTTACTTCTTCAAAAGAATTCAATAAGATTGGTCCAGCAAGACCCTCCCTTTTGGAATCTGTGCTGACTACTCTATTATATTTTTAGTTTCTAGATGTTTTTCTATTATATCTTTGATTAAGGATTCCATTATCTTTCCTACCTGATGGATAGATTATCAAGTCATGACCCTTTGCACAGTGGCCCATTCTCAGAGATACTATTTGGCCAAAATCCTTTATGGAGCAAAAACATTTTATTTAACTCAAGAAACAATGGTCAAAGCTTCCGTAATGTCAATCTTTGTTTGTGTCAGCTGCACTAACTTTCTAGATCACTATATGGCTCATAATGATTGAAATGGCTAGTAGCACCCAGGATTAAAACTAATTAATTCCTTACACTTATCACAAGCTGTCAATGTTGCTGTATCCTTTAAATACAGTGTAAAGGTTGAAGTTTAACATTGTAAATTAATTTGCCATTCAACAGCTGATCCTATTTAGTATACCTTCCCATAGACAAATCAGGATTCTAGGAAGCTACTAAACAATGGTCTTATAAATCAACAACAATTTTATTATCTATACTGCTGGTGACAGTACAGAAAAACATTCAAGCAACATAAAGATTTCTATTATTTTGAAATAAGGAAAATAATCTATGGCAATTTATTTGTTAAAATTTGAAGGATGGAACCGATCTCTGTGGATTAATTTTCTAATGACTGAGGTTTTATCACACCTTTCAATATAGTGTCAGGAGTGAGTGATATCAACAAGCAAACTTATTATAACTGAATGATTGTGAAAGCCACCATTGATGCCTTCACTGGTACACAGATTTAGGCAATGACTGTCCATACAAAACCATGTAAAACAAGTTAGCGAACCTCCGAAGGCTGACATCTGACGACCCAGTTTCTAAGAATCATTTTGTTACTTAAAACTGGAAACAGCTCAGGCAACCAACTCATAATTACTTGTCAATTAATTTCAAGGCTTCCGCAGATAAGTGAAACCTACCCCAGCTGGTTGGTTTCACTGTTTAAAATGTTTCTTATTTCAAAAGCAACAGACCTGTGCATCCAAGAAACCCCACACGTGCACATTACTTTTAAACCAGGACATAGCCGAATGTATTTGTTAACCATTATCCTCCCATCCAATTGAAGAGCAACAAACATTATGGGCTAGAAATTCGGCTCCATTGCGCCTGGTTTTGGGCGCTATGGGCGCCGTTTTGTGTCTAAAATGGCATCTGTGCCACACGCGCACACTTCTCGTGCGGGCCGCGCCATACGTCATCTTGGTAAATGCCAAAGAAGAGGTGTCCTTTACGCACGTCTGAAGCAGGCATTAGACATATGTAAATAAGGGGTCTAACGGCTGCTTCTGCTCCCTCTTGTAACTTTGGTTTGCACCTGAGGCAGCCAGCAGCAGTGCTGATGCCTCCGGGAAAACCAACGCTAAACAGCACAGAATTTTAAAAAAAAGGTAAGTACTTACATTATTGCCGTCGCTCCTGGTCCAGAGGTCTCCGACCTCACTCCCAACTCTGACCTCCAGGCCCCCCTGATCTCCCCCCCCGACCCGACCTGCTAGCTCCCCCCCCCCCTCCCCCGAGAGCACTCCCGTCCCCCCAACAATACTCCAGACCTCCTGCAATCTTACCCAATCACTTACCTGAAAAGTGGCGCACGAACCTGTGCGGTCTCCTACCGCTGCACCATCTACATGATAATGAGGTGTGAGGCCCAAAATCCTGGGCTCCTTGGACCTCCCCATTCGAGCGCAGGCTGTTAGCACTCTGCGGGTAAGGCGCCCAAAAATGGATGTTACCGAATTTCTAGGTCTATGCCTCTCCACAGGAGAGAACTTGAGTTAGAAGCTGATAACTAGAAACCTCTATCCCTACTGGTAAGTATGTCAAAGCTCATGGAAACCATAATGAATGAGGAGAGGCTGTTGCTACATCAGTCACCATAACTTGCTATCTTACAGTAGCCCTTCAATAGAGTATAGCATCCCAGCCTCATCTGATGAGGTAGGTACACAACTCATTCGATGGAGACGGACACTTAGGGAGTGAATTTCCTTGGGCTTCTTCCAGTCTGCTGCCGTAACTTTGGCAGAGGTTCGGTGGAAACCCTCTTCATTGTGACACGGATATTTGTGTTCTTGATGCAACATCTACAGAAGTATCTCTTAGGGAAGCTAGTCTGGCTGCACTCTATTATTCTCTGTAACATTTCATCAAAAGTGATGTTCTCTTTACAGAGTAGTTATTTTCTCTTCAGAAATTCAAGCAGTGGGTAAATTACTGCAAACAGCTTTGTACAGCGAGAGGACAAATGGTACCTTATCTGCAGCAATAAGGGGACCAAGTCAACAAGTATCAAAAGAGCATGACTGTGATGTTTCACGCACACTTCCACTGTAGGAGGGTACCAGGCTCTATATGGTTACAAATATTCAGCTCCTAACTCCGGTGGCATTATGTCAACACCGTTGGTGGAACTGTGGGTATTTCCTGATTGCTTTGTAAGGGATGGAACTTTTGTCCCACCGTTACAAAGCAAAAGATGTGAGGCTCAGTCAGGATTCTGTGGAAAACAGGACGGCCATTTAAATGGAGAAAAATCCAGCAGGTTCCTTTACAGGCAGATGGAGGCAGTTCAGAGACGATTCACATGGTTGATTCCTGAGATGAGGGGGTTGACTTATGAAGAAAGGTTGAGCAGGTTGGGCCTATACTCATTGGAATTTAGAAGAATGAGAGGTGATCTTATTGAAACATATAAGATACTGAGGGGGCTTGACAGGGTAGATGCAGAGAGGATGTTTCCCCTCGTGGGGAAATCTAGAACTCGGGCATAGTTTCAGAATAAAGGGTCGCCCTTTTAGAACTGAGATGAGGAGGAATTTCTTCTCTCAGAGGGTCGTAAATCTGTGGAATGCTCTGCCCCAGAGAGCCGTGGAGGCTGGGTCATTAAATACATTTAAAGTGGAGATAGACAGATTTTTCCAAGATAAAGGAGTGAAGGGTTATGGGAGCGGGCAGGGAAGTGGCTTTGAGCCCAAGATCAGCCATGATCAAGGGGCCAAGTGGCCTATTCCTGCTCCTATTTCTTATGTTCTTATGTCTGACATGTCCCATTTTCCGATATTCACTACACTCAGGCAAATCGAGGAAAATGTCCCCTATTCTACAGATTAATGGCACTTTTATGACAACTATTTGGCACAGTTCCACTTTCCAACTCTGTTGAATGGCCAGATTTCATTAATTTGTCAGTTGGCTAAGGATTTGTTGCAGGTAGTTTGTAATGTATGGTTCTCAAATTGATTGGTTAAATCTAGCAGGCCAGTCCCACACCCAGATATGTCTTACCTGTCTCAGGATACATTTCTCTATCTAATTCAGAATCATGCATAATTTTATGGAATCTGTCAAACATCCTCTGAGTCATCTCGAAGAAAGAGTAAAGCATCCCACGGCCATCAAACATGGAATGTTTAAAGGGGGAAAAGGATGAATCTGGAAACAAAGAAAACTGCTTCGGGAAAATTCCAATGTTGCCGAAGGAATTATCAGCCAATCTATCCATTCCATCAAAGGCCCTCATGCTGTCTTTGAACATTTCATCAATGTCTTCGTACTGTTTTTCAACATGTTCAAATTGTTCACCCAGTTCTTCGTTCTTTTCAATCAGCGAGTCTATTTTATCCCCATTGACCCATACAGAAACCACTGGTGTTTCATTAAAGAACCTTTCTACCTGTTGAAAAAAATAAGTCGTTTAGATTCCAAAGGTGAACAAATTTATAGTAGGACTTTACTGTTAATCCCCAGTTTGTCTCTTTTGCAAACAAGCTTGCCTGCTAAGTAAAAGCAGGAAGATATTTAAATTCAGTTATTTTAGCACTGCTATCCTGTAATCAGCAAACCCACATAGAGGCCTTACAACCAAAACAACTGTGCACACATGTGCTAGCAATTGTTACAACATATGGCTGAAGTTTTAGTCATTTATTTCTGACTGCAAGTAAATTGAATTATTGAGTTTCAGAAAATAAAACCTTTGTATTATTTACTCACACTGCATCATACCTACAATTACAACAACTTTAAATAGAGACAGACCTAATGAGCTCCTGAGAGTTCAATGGGTAAATGCACTGAATGGTATGGTACTGAATCATACAGACCAGGAAAGTCTCTGCTGAATTAGCTGATCTCGGCTGGGAAAGCAGTGGGGTACTATATTTGGCATTAGGGATAGAAAATCAGCCATGTTTCTTGCTGCTGATTACTATTACTGTCCAATATCCCTGGCTAGAAAGCTTATATATATGTGTGTGTGTGTGTGTTAGATGAGGAGAGGATCAGGTCGGGCTGTCATGCTCTCTTCAGTCGAGTCGCCTGCTGAAACCCAATGCTTAGACTCACATGTGAAGGATGGCCATTTTAGTGAAATACAGGATGCACAACCTGCAAGACTGGAGGGGAAAAAAACTGTGGGGAAATAAGGAAAGAGCAGCAAGAGCGAAGCCCTGTCCAAAAAAGGTAATCTTTTAACCTTAAAACAGACTCTGGTGGCCTGCTGGAACACCATTCGCATTTTAATGATTGAAAAACAACGGACTATTGTCTTTTAATTTCAATCATTAAAAATCAGACTATAGTTGGATGCCAGTGTGCAGTATTCCTTGCATGTGTAATGCATGAAGCCCTACATTCTCCAATTTCACAACAGTGCAATAAGCAGTGAAAGTATGGTCCCTAACATCACCATGGAAATAGAACCAATGAAGCATCCTCCAGTTAATTAAAAATGGTATTAATAAGTTTCTCCATTCTCTAATCTTTTTCTCTCTGGGAAGTAGCCTTGGTGGGTTGCTGCAGTGCATCCTGCAGATCGTAAATACTGCACCCACAGTGTGCCAGTGCTGGAGGGAGTGGATATTAAGTCCATGGTAGGGGTGTCAATCAAGTAAAATTCTGGACGGTGTTGAGCTTCCTTAATGTAACTGTGGCTGCACCCATCCAGACGAGTGTAAACTATTTCTTCATATTCCTGATTTAAGCCTTGTAACTGGTGAAGAGACTTTGAGGGATGGAGGTGAGCCATTCATAGCAGAGTACCCAGCTTCTGCCCTGTTCTTAAGGTTAAGGTTCTGGTCAATGGTGACCCCCAAAATGTTGATGGTGGGGAACTCCACATTGGTCATATCATTAAAGATTGGAGGAGATGGTTGGGATTTCTCTTATTTGAGATGGTCATTATCTGGCATGATATGGGGCATGAATATTATCTGCCACTTGCAACTTGGATGTTGTCCAGATCCTATTTCAGACTGGCATGGACTACTTCACCATCAAAGGAACATTTGGAATCATTGGTGAACAGCCCCACTCCTGACCTTATGACGGAGGGATGCCCAGTAATGAAGCAGTTGAAGAAGGTTGGAATGAGGGCATCTCCCTGACTCTCCAGCAGCATTGCCCTGTGGCTGCAATGTTTGGCCTCCGACAACTACGGCCATCCTCCTTTGTGTCAGGTACGACTGCAGCCACTGGAGGGTTTCCCCTTTGACCACAATGGGCTCCTTGGTATCATACTCAGTTGAATGTTGCCTTTATGTTGAGGGCAGCTACTGTCACCTCTTCTCAAGCATTCAGGTCAGAATCAAGTCTGTGATGAGGTCTGTAGCCAAGTAATTCTGGTGGAACCTGAACTGAGTGTCACTGAGCAAGTTATGGTGAGTAAGTGTCACTTGATAACACTATTGCTGACTCCTTCTATCACTTTACTGATGATTGGGAGGATGTGGATAGGATGGTAATTGGTTAGGTTAGATTAATCCTGTTTTTTGAGGAAAGGACATATCTGAGCAATCTTCCACATGATCAGGTGGATACACATCACAGCTGTACTGGAATAGTTTTGCTAGAGGAGCAGCTAGCTCTATTGTGGGCAACTTTTCATGGTCATAATTGACCTGATTTAACGACAACAACAATTCAATTTTGCAGCTTGCCTTGGTGGGTTTTGAACTCATGGGGGGGGGGGGGAGAAATTCATTATAGCCCCATTTGTGACGCTAAATCTTAAAAATTTGGAAATTTAGCGCCAGGCACTAATGTTTCCAAACTTTAAAAAAATTCATTTTTGCGCTCTAAGAAGGAAGTGGAGTGCTAAATCAAGCGCTCCACTTCCTTCTTGGAGCGTAATCGGCAGCAGGCGGGGCGGAGACTTCTGCAGCGTTGCTCACTGGACCGTGCAACACTGCCGCGTTCAAAGGCTCCTTCCCTCCCTTAAAGGGAAGGGCCATCGCTGCAGGCTCTGCAATATAAAAATTACCGACCTGGACCACCAAGGCAGCCGCGATCCAGCGCGATCAGTCCAGCACTCAATCAGAGTGCTGGGCTGATCGATCGCGGGCAGGAACCCACGAGAAAAAGCAGAACAAGAAAGGTAACCTTGGCCACCTCACCTTTAATCATCGCCCCCGAAGTGGCTGGCCGACCGATGCACGCCTCCTGCAGCTGTCGGTGTTTTCGCCCAGTGCTGCTGCAGGGGGCGGAAGTCAATTTCGGGTCTGGGGCGCTACCGGGGCGATGCGCACGGCGATGTCGTCACGATCTCCGGGCGAACTGCTGCAAAACTCCCGCCGAATATGGCGGGAGTCGATGGCAGTGCCGCGCCTGGTCGCAAAGCCTTTGCGCCCCGTTAGCACCCCCCGGGGAATGCTAGCGGGAGGCACAAAGGCACCCAATTTCGCCCCCATGATCTCTGGGTTGATCTCGAGTACCATAACCACTATACCCCAACATCCCACCAACACTTTGGGAGGTTTCTGTAGTTATGCTGGAGTGTGCATAACTTAGAGATAAGTGCAAATAATTTGGACTTTGGCAATTGAGTAACTATATGAGTGAGTTGGACAGGCATTTAGTTAGAAAAATAGGTAGGGAACTGTGCATTCTGTATTTGAAGCCTGAGGTCAGCAAGATCGACCAAAATGGTCTTTTCTACTCCTGTATATTCCGAAGGTTTATTTTCTTTGAGACTGGTGCAGCCACTTTTTTGAAATAAGGAGGGTGTTCATGACATTGCGTGCAAGAACTGGCCCTATTTGAGCATTTCTATAATTGCATCTTTGGAACTGTCAGGATTTGGGAATGGAATAGGGAGTGGGGTTAGAATAGTAATGAGCTTTACTTCATTTTTTTCTGATTACAAAAATATAAAATCCCCATTATTAAGTATTTTACCACTGTGATGTCTGATGCAGACTGTGAACTGAGTGAGTTATGCTGGATTACGTTTTAGTTTATGTACTCATGATGAGGATTCCTTTGTTACCGGGCAGTAACTTGAGAGAGTGCCCAGACTATCTGTATTAGAGAGTAAGCATTCACTTGGAAACTTTATGGTAGGCCTTTTTTTTTACTGTTTCAACATCCCCAAGATGTTCAGGTGTAATCAAGGCTTCCTGGCTGCTGATCTCCACCATCAGCAAAAAGTCCTGTTCTCAGAGCACCGACAGATAGCTGCAGACCTGAGGGGCCTCCAGTTGTGCCTCATTTACCTGCTCCTCTGTCAACGCTCAGTTCTGCCAGATCTGGGCCCGTGCCCTGTTAATGGCACAGGACAGAAAATTCTGGTGCTCCTGGACCAGAAGTATTCGGTTGCACTGCTTCTGTCTGATTCCATGTGAGGGGGGGAGGGGGGCAGGAAAAGCCACCCATCACTGTGCACATCCAAGCTTTATTGACTATGTGCTCGGCATGTTTCATTTTTAATCAATTTTATTCAGTTTTCATGGTATTTTAATTTGCTGTATTGTTGCCCTAAGTATGTAGCTAGATTCTATGGAGACAGCAGCATGAAGTGGAAAAAGTCAATCATATCAATCAGGGGATTCACACCTCCAGCTAAGTTTTGAGCTCTTTCAAACAACAACAACTACTTGCATTTATATACTGCCTTTAACAGAGCAAAACGTCCCAAGGTACTTAACAAGAGCATTATCAACAAAAATTTGTTAAGTAGCAATGGTCTTACAGGTTTTCTTACAATACTACTTACTTCTCTTTCAACCATACCATAGCCTCTTCTGCAAACCTTTGAGTAGAATTGTGTGCATGTTTGCCTCAAACATGGCTTGCACTCTTCCCAGAGGGCCTCCTTTGACTGACATTGCTCAACATCATTCAGCTTTTTCTGAGCATCTTTAGCAGCTACCAGAGCTTCCTGATTAACATTTGAAAAAAAAAAGTCATTTAGTAGTGTTGGTATTTCACAGTTCACGCAAGGTTAAACTCAAGTACAATGATCTAATCCTCTACATTGGGGAGACCAAATGCAGATTGGGTGACCGCTTTGCGGAACACCTCCGTTCAGTCCGTAAGGGGGACCCCGAGCTCCCGGTGGCCTGTCACTTTAATTCTCCGCTCCACTCCCACTCTGACCTCACTGTCCTCGGCCTCTTGCATTGTTCCACGGAAGCTCAGCGTAAGCTCGAGGAACAGCACCTCATCTTTCGTTTAGGCACTTTACAGCCCTCTGGACTCAACATAGAGTTCAACAATTTCAGATCATAACCCTGGCCCCTATCACATATATTTATATTTTTATTTTATTTTTTCATCCACCCTTTTGTTTGGCCCTTTTTTTCTTCCCTCCCTGAAGCTGGCAGCTGTCCTTCATTCCGCCAGCGCATTTCACACTTCATCTAGCCTCAACCTGTCACATTACCACCTCCTCTTGCCTTGATTATCTCTTAATGTCTCTTAATCTCTCCTGCTTTCTATCCTATCACTGACCTTCCCTTTTGTTCTGTCATCCCCTCCCCCTTTTCCCAGCATTATACTTGCTTTAAATCTATTTCATTTCCTGCTTTTTTCCAGTTCTGACGAAAGGTCTTTGACCTGAAACGTTAACTCTGTTTCTCTCTCCACGGATGCTGCCTGGCCTGCTGAGTTTTTCCAGCGTTTTCTATTATTTTATCTAATTATTTTGTTGTTTGTGTCCATGAAAGGGATGTTAGTAGCAGGTAATTTTGTACATTTGACATCAGTGCAAGGATCAAGTACTTTCAGGCCACTTTACAGAAGTTAGATGCAGATTAAATCTCTCTTCACTTTGAACCCACGATGTGCATTAGCTCCAGTCTAAGAAGAGTGCCCCATTGCTATCTATGTACCACTTTTTCAATTGCCACTTGATTCATACTTCTGGCTTTTCAAAATAAGACTGTGCTCATTTATAGGCTGTATTATACTGTGCTTTCATTCTTCCAAGGAATTAGATTGAGGTGGTCTGAAGTAATTTTAATTAAGACCTTTACAAACATAAGAGAGAGGGAAATGTTTTATTCCCATTAATCTGGGCAACATTCAAACTAGAGAATTAGAGGTGAAAAGGCATAGAATGATACAGTACAGAGGAGCCATCGGTCCATAATGCCCATGCCGGCTCTTTGAAAGAGCTATCCAATTAGTCCCACTCCCCTGCTCTTTCCCCATAACACTGCACCGTCGCAATGGGAGACAGAAGTCAGGCGTTAGAGGCCCAGTAGGGATGGAAATTTGGGCAGGAGCCAAAAATGCAAAGACTGAGATAGGAAAATATCTCCATAATTTTGAGGTCCTGAATGAGTTAAGAATTTGATACTGTGTAATGATGCCTAATTTCAAAACTGTGGGGTTACAGGGAGGAAGAAAGGCATTTGGAACTTGGAGTTCAGAGGAGCACTGGTCATAGTAATATTGATAAATAGTAAAAGGTGGTAATCCACAGATGATGGAGGCAGAAGGTGACAAAAGGATTGCCGATCAGATGAAATGTTTTTTCCTGTATCCAATCCAGGAGTGAAAAAGGTGCTAGAGGAGCTTCTCCAAATATGGGAACAGTATAGAGTTTATGGAACGTTTTCACTTTGGGCGTGGGCAGAAAACTGTGAGTTTCGATCGGCCGTCCATTATATACCCCACTGGGTAAATGACCATAATGCAAAATTACTCCCTCAGAGCGGTTGAAGAGAAATTTTTCACATGAAAGGAGGAACTTCAGCTTCTTAGAGGCAACTTTAGTAATGGAGGACATGTAGGAACTCCACTTAAAATCAAAGAAGATAGTGAGGCCAAGAATGTTGATAGATTTAATGGCTCCACCGTAGTCCTTCATCAAAGAAGTGGTAGCTGTTGGTTAGATTGTAGAAGACATAAAGGGGGAAAAATTGGGTTGATTTGCGCCTCTCGTTAGTGCTAACGTGGTGCAAATCCCCTAGCGCCTGGGCATGGCGCCACTAACGTCTCCCGCGTAATTCAGCGAGAGGCTAGCCGCCGGCAATGACATCATCGCCGTTCGCAGCGCCCCGGGCCGCAAACTTCCCTTGCGCCCCCTGACCTATCGCCAGACGGTATGTCCGATAGGGTCAGGAGGCATTTTTGCGGCGGTGGTAGTTAAAGGGGCAGGTGTTGGGCGGCCATTTTTTATTTTGGCTGACTATCAGCATCTGCCCCCTTTCCCTTTTTTTTCGGGGTGCCGGCCGTGATCTATCAGCCCGGCACTCCTCTTGAGTGCCGGGCTGTTTTCACGGCACCCCGCTCCCCGGTGGTCTAGCATGGCCCCGGTGCGCGCAACACTAGGCCCCTCCCCTTTAATCAGGGGAGGAGGCCTGCAATGATGCGGCGCTATGTGCTGCCGCACGTGGCGCTGTTGCACGTAGCACTGTGATCTTCAGTAGTAGCGCCCCAAGGAGGTGGAGTGCTTCCAGTAGTGCCCCGCCTCCTGCTTGGGGCGCTACTACTGAATTTCCGGTGGAGCAACGTTAGCGCCCCAAAAGTAGCGCCACCCAATTTTTCCCCCAAAGAAACTATGGGGATAAAATGAGTCTTTGGCGTTAGCGCAAAACTGGCAGTAACAAATCAGCAGCCCGTTTTACACACTGCCTGATCTCCTTTTCCATTGACTTTGGGTATAAAACTGGTTACCAATTCACTACAAGCCCGTTTCGTACTACTGCCGAAGACCAATTTCACCCCGTGTATCTTTAAGGAATTGAAAGAAACAAGAGTCAAATTTCACAATCAGCATTAGGTTAACATTGCTTAAAATAAATGAGTTAATGCCAGTGACAAAATAATCTCCATTAGAATATTTAGGCTAAGGTTATCCTTGCTTTGCTGAAGGGCATAGAGTGATTCAGCCTCAACGGTGTAAGCACTGAAGGTGTGCGATCTAAAATAATAAAATGAATGTAGAGCGAAATCAACAGCAAAAGAATGGATAGGGTTGAGAATATTTACTTATTTGTAGTCTTTTTAGATAGCCAATATCCCAATGTTCAAAACTCAAAGGGAGTGACTTTTCACAGGGGGTTCACCTGCTTGCCTGCCATAGCTTGGACAGAAGAGCCATGGAAACAACAACAACTTGCATTTATATATGATGTGGAGATGCCGGTGTTGGACTGGGGTGGACAAATGTGAGAAGTCGCACAACACCAGGTTATAGTCCAACAGCTTTATTTGAAATCACAAGCTTTCGGAGCGCTGCTCCTTCGTCAGGTGAAGTGATCTTCGGCATCTCTTCACTTCACCTGACGAAGGAGCAGCGCTCCGAAAGCTTGTGATTTCAAATAAAGCTGTATAGCCTGGTGTTGTGCGACTTCTCACATTTGCATTTATATAGCACTTTAACATATAAAATGTCCCAAGGTGCTTCACAGGAGCATTTTCAAACAAAAGTTGACACCAAGCCACATATGGAAATAGACAGGTGACATAAAGCTTAGTCAAAGAGGTAGGTTTTAAGGAGCGTCTTAAAGAAGGAGAGAGAGGTAGAGAGGCGGAGAGGTTTAGGGAGGGAATTCCAGAGCTTAGGGCCGAGGCAGCTGAAGGCACGGCCACCAATGGCGGGACAAAGTAAATCGGAGATGCACAAGAGGCCAGAATTGTAGGAGCGCAGGGTTGTAGGACAGGAGGAGTTGACAGGAAACCCTGGCGTTACAGTGGACGAACAGGAGAACACCACATTCTATGAGTATGTAGAGTATTTTTCACTGAGATTAGACTGAACTTTAGCCCCGATTTTAACCTAACCCGCCTGGCAGGAATGGGGTCGATTCTGGCTGAACAACCATTTTACACCCTGCCCAGTTTTACTCTCCATTGAATTGGACAGGGTGTAAAACAGGTGTCCGACCCGAACCCACCCCATTCCCACTGGACAGGTTAGGTTAAAATCGGAGCTTTTGTACGAGTGATGCCGAATCACAGCAGCCAGTAGAACATTGCACAATACCTCTTTTTGCTTGTTGGTTAGTTCCAAACTTCGTAGATACACCTGGTGCTCTTGGTCATTTTTATCCGCAATAGACTTCATAATCTTTGCTCCATTGATAGCATTTTCGATTTGTTTACCTAGATATTTTTCTCCCTCTACTGACAGCTCTGTAAAAATACAGCACAACATTAGGCCCACATGATATAGGTATCCCCTTATTGCAGACAATTACTCAAGCAATCTTTATTGGCTTGCTTCCCCCTCCCCAGTGTTCTATTTTTCTCCCTTACCCCATCACCCTGTTGTATATGCAGTTCCATGGGTACCTGTGGCCATCAATACCTTGCCTCTAAGTGGCCATTCTTCATGCTTGAACCTGTACGGTCAGTGCCAGTGAACTATTCGACCAGGGAAGGTATTACAGCTAAACTAATCCTGACATGACTAATCACCCACAGAGGAACATTTCCAGTTAACATTGGGTAATGGGAACATTTATTTGCCTATCTAGTCTGTAGTTAAATTCTAACAACGCCCCAGCCAAGATTTACTAACTCGACACAGACCTGGATCAAACCTGGGACCTTCCTATCTGGTCTATTTAGCTCAGTAATTTTTATTCAGTGATACCAGATAAACTCTGCTTTTCTTATGAACATAGGAATTGCTAGATGAAAAAAGAACAACTTCCATCTAGTTCGCCTTCTACCATCCTGGTGGTCGCATGATACAATGATAATGAAGTTGTTGACTAATCATAGCAATCGATCTCTATCAATTAGTTTACAACAGGCACAGACTTGAGGCAAGGAAAACCCCAGTGTTGAAAAGCTTTGGGAACCATAGGTCCAAAGTCCAAGTATGCTAATACTCACCATATATCATGTCTCAATTTACTCATATACTGTAACCCAAAATATTATTTTCTGAAAGAAATCTACAGGAAACTCTTTGGTATCCGGCACCAACGGGACCGGCATGGTGCCGGTTGATCGAAAGTTCCGGATAATGGAGAGTTATATCTACCGAGGCTATTTTTAACAAAGAAAAATAAAAAAAATCAAGAAATGTGCAGTATACAGTATTTGGGTACTCACCTACAGAATGTTGTGTTAAATGGATGGTGGAAGATGCTTGATTAAGTACAGTACTACCCCCACTGACTAACTCGGCGTTCGCGGGCTCGGGCTCGGACTCGGCAACATTGCCGGTTATTTGAGAGGAGTTTTCGGAGTTCGCGGGAGACTCGGACTGCAACTCGGCAACATTGCCGGTTATCTGAGAGGAGTTTTCGGAGGATGATTTTTGCCGGTTAAGAGAGAATTCCGGATATTTAGGTGCCGGTTAAACAAGAGTTTCCTGTATCTAATTTGTATTTGAAAAAATCAATACCCTCTGCTTCCACCGTCTCCCGAGGGACCCTGCTCCATAGATTTACCACTTGCTCATTGATGTTTCCGCAGATTTGTTTTGAATTTAACCCTCTTCAAGTGCAGGTCTTACCCTCTGGTTCTACTATTCTGGACAAGGTCAAACAACGTCAACATTATCTAATCCCTTTAGAAACCTAAAAACAGTAATCATATCACCTCTAAATCTTGTCTTTTCCAGTTGGAACATACCCAATTTACATAAATCTCTCCTCATAATAATCTTTACATCCCCTCAATTATTCTGGTTGCTGTCTTCTGTACCCTTTCAGTAGCTTATCCTTTTTGTGCTGCGGCGACCTGAACTGTACAAACTATTCTACATGCGGTCGCACCAATGACTTGTAAAGTGACAGGATTATCTCACTATTTTGGTTCAATATTGACCTTTTAGTACATCCCAGTATCTGATTCTTCCCCTGATTAAAAAAAAACAATTTCTTTCACAAACTCGTCAGGTGATGTATTCCCGTCATTTGATTGATTCCAGTATGCCTGCCCATATGTAAATGGACGTACTGTACGTTACCTGTCACTTCTGGCCGGAAATTCAACTGGTGTGAAAATGAGCAGGCGCAGACAGAGTGAGTCTGTGCCATTTTGTGTCCCGTCTGCCCCAGTTCCACCCACAAAATGGAGAAGTGAGGGCAGAAAATGTTGGCTGCTAAATGCACGCTGGCTACTCCCAACAAGAGAAAGAAAATCACCGTGGGCTGCTTTGACACATTCATAGCTTGCATTTTTCACAAACAGAAATAAGGACATCTCTTACAAAGAATACAAGGATATTTTGACAATATTTGGAATTTGGAAATGTCACCTTAGTCTCGTTATACACTTTTTGACATGCACGACAAGAGCACTGTTGGAAAGAATATGGCACAGCAACTAACCTGTCCCATATCTTAAAGGAATAAAACTGTAAAAGTGCATTGTATTTTACCTTTTCAATACACTGAAGACATGATAACGTGATTGACAATATCATTCTGCTGTTGACTAAACTACCAATTTTTAAATTTTATCTTAATTTTAACTCCAAAAAAAATCAAGAGAACACCGAAGAAAGTTGTGTTACACAGCATCTGCTACAGTGCAAATTTGATGTGGCAGCTAACATGGTGACATATCACCCATGTTGTGGCACTATCAACTACACCTCCAATTGAAGGCAATAATATTTTATTAAACTAGGAGCGGCTGGAGTAGTAAATAAAGGTATTTACTTTAGAGACCTTAACAATCAGCAATTCAAATCCAAGCAGAAGAACATCACTCACTTTTGAGCTTCTCTGGTGGAACCTGTTGCAAGCTTTCACTCACAGCAAGCAAGAGAACGAGCCACACGGTGAACACAATGTCCTTCATTTCTTTCTCCTGGTGTCAATGGGGCTCACAAATTCTCAGTCTGAAAGAGAGACGAACAATGACTGCATTACAAAAGTAAGTTTAGTAAACAGAGTGAGATCCAAATTGAACTGGATAGAAAGAGAGCAAAATGGATATAATTTTGCATACTTCAATGACTTGTCACTTAAAGAAGTATTTTTCTGTGCACATAAACAACCATTTTTAATATTTTGTGTTATTAAATCTTAATATCATAATGATGGTAGAGCAGACAAGAGGCTGATTCATAGAACATAAGAACATAAGAAATAGGAGCAGGAGTAGGCCAATCGGCCCCTCGAGCCTGCTCCGCCATTCAATAAGATCATGGCTGATCTGATCCTAACCGCCAATCTACTATCTATCACAGAACCATCTCCTGCATCTAACAGAATTGCACACACGAAATAGGAGCAGAATCAGGCTACACAGTCCCTGGGCCCGCTCCACTACCCACAGGGTCATGACCGATCCGAACCTAGACTCATGTCCAAATTCCTGCCCGCTCCCCGTAACCCTTAATGCCCTTTACTTCTAGGAAACTGTCTATTTCTGTTTTAAATTTAATTAATGTTGTAGCTTCTACAGCTTTTTGTGGCAGCATATTCCATGGACCTACCACCCTCTGAGTGAAGTAGTTCCTCCTCATCTCAGTTTTGAAAGAGCAGCCCCTTATTCTAAGACTATGTCCCCTAGTTCTCGTCTCACCCGTCATCGGGAACATCCTCCCCGCATCCACCCGATCCAACCCCTTCACAATCTTATATGTTTCAATAAGATCGCCTCTCATTCTTCTGAACTCCAATGAGTAGAGTCCCAATCTACCCAACCTCTCCTCATATGACCACCCCCTCATCCCCGGGATTAACCGAGTGAACCTTTTTTGCACTGCCTCGAGAGCAAGGATGTCTTTCCTTAAGTAAGGACACCAAAACTGTATGCAGTATTCCAGGTGCGGTCTCACCAATACCTTGTACAACTGAAGCAATACCTCCCTATTTTTATATTCTATCCCCCTAGCAATGAAAGCCAACATTCCATTTGCCTTCTTAATCACTTGCTGCACCTGCATACTAACCTTTTGAGTTTCGTGCACCAGGACCCCCAGATCCCTTTGCACTTCAGTACTCTCCAGTTTCTTGCCATTAAGATAATAAATTGCTCTAGGATTTTTCCTGCCAAAGTGCATCACCTCACACTTTCCAGTGTTGTATTCCATCTGCCAAATCTCTGCCCACTTACTTAGCCTGTCTATGTCCCCTTGCAGGTTTTTTATGTCCTCCTCACTCACTACTTTCCCTCCCATCTTTGTATCATCTGTAAATTTTGATATGTTACACTTGGTCCCTTCCTCCAAATCGTTAATATAGATTGTGAAGAGTTGGGGACCCAGCACTGACCCCTGTGGAACACCACTAGTTACTGATTGCCAGTCTGAGAATGAACCATTTATCCCAACTCTTTGCTTTCTGTTAGATAGCCAATCCTCTATCCATGCCAGAATATTACCCCCAATCCCGTGATTTTTTACCTTAAGCAATAATCTTTTGTGTGGCACCTTGTCAAATGCCTTTTGGAAGTCTAAATACACTACGTCCACTGGTTCCCCTTTATCCACTCTATATGTTACTTCCTCAAAGAACTCCAGCAAATTTGTCAAACATGACTTCCCCTTCGTAAAACCATGCTGACTTTGTCCTATTAAATTATGATTATCCAAATGTCCTGTTACTGTTTCCTTAATAATGGACTCCAAAATTTTACCTACCACAGATGTTAGGCTAACCGGTCTATAGTTACCAGCCTTCTGTCTACTGCCCTTTTTAAATCAGTGTGTTACATTAGCAGTTTTCCAGTCTGCCGGGACCTTAGCGGAATCCAGGGAGTTTTGAAAAATTATTACCAATGCATCTACAATCCCTACCGCCACTTCCTTCAAGACTCTAGGATGTAAGCCATCAGGTCCAGATGATTTATCCGCCTTGAGTCCCATTATTTTACCGAGTACCACTTCCTTAGTGATTTTGATCGTATTTGAGGCCACAACCACAATTAGTTTATTAATTGCACATTTTGAGCTAAAGACAAACAAAACTGTGCTCTGGAGATAGAGAGAAGGGGAATCTGTTTTCTGGCAGGGTTTGTGCTGGTGGTAGGGAGGAAATATGGTACCTTTTGGTTATCCTGCATTCTTTTCTAGTGAAGAATATGTGGGCTGTTTCATAATAGCGGTCCATCCATTCCATCCCCAGTAACTTAGTTGGGATGTGTTGGGCTGCCTTGTGATTCTGAGGCCTTGTTCTTTAGTGTGATCCCATGCTAGAACCATGAGCATTTTGAGCTGTATTAATACTTGGATATTTGGGCTAGTATTTTGTTTTATGAATATCCAATTTTTCAGCTTTGAACCTGATTTGGGAATCTAAACACTAATGAAAATGCAGTTCTCAGTTTTCGACACTGCCGGTCATTTCAAGAATTTGTAGAATATTTGTCCAAAGCTTACATTTAGACAGTGGGAAAATTAACAGGGAGGAATGAGGAGAAATTATTGACTGTCTTCATGGGCGGGAGGGGGAGGGGGTGATTCTTGCCTCCGCTACCTTTGCAAATGATGTCAGAGAAGGCGGTTGGGGATCACAATTCGGTGGAATTCCCACCAGTCCCGCCTCTGGTGCCCCCAAAGTACTGTACACCTGCCTATTATATATACTACCCACAGGACATGAGAACATAGGAACAGATGCAAGAGGAGATGGTTCACTTTAAAAAAGCTGCAAGGTAAGACTGCCCAAATGTACGATTTATCAGGTAAATGTCCAATTATGCACATAGCATGGGCTGCAGCACTGTGTATTTGCTCCTTCAAGTCATAACATGTCAAGAGCTCTGGCTTTGGTTGCCCTACCTTTCCCCCTTGTGGTAATGTACCTTGACTGTACCCGAACCATCTCCTCTTTAAAGGCAGACCATTGTTCGATTACAGTTTTGCCTGCCAATCTTTGATTCGAATTTACCTGGGCTAGATCCATTCTCAACCCATTGAAATTGGCCTTCCTCCAATTAAGTATTTTTTTTACTCTAGATTGCTCCCTGTCCTTTTCCATAGCTAATCTAAACCTTATGATACTGTGATCACTGTTCCCTAAATGTTCCCCTACTGACACTTGCTCTACTTTACCCACCTCATTCCCCAGAACCAGATCTAGTAATGCCTCCTTCCTCGTTGGGCTGGAAACGTATTGATCCAGAAAGTTCTCCTGAACACACTTAAGAAATTCTTCCCCCTCTCTGCCCTTTACACTATTACTATCCCAGTCTATATTACGATAGTTGAAGTCCCCCATTATCACTACTCTATAGTTCTTGCTCCTCTCTGCAATTTCCCTGCAAATTTGCTCCTCTATATCCTTCCCACTAGTTGGTGGCCTATAGAATACTCCTAGTAGTGTAATGGCACCTCTATTGTTTAACTCTAACCAAATAGATTCTGTCCATGAGCCCCTCTCCAACACTGTAATATTCTCCTGAATCAATACTGCCACACCACCTCCTTTCTTTCCTTCCCTATCTTTCCTGAACACCTTATATCCAGGAATATTTAGTATCCAATCCTGCCCTTTTTTGAGCCAGGTCTCCGTTAATGCCACAACATCATATTCCCATGTTTCTATTTGCGCCTGCAGCTCACCAACCTTATTTATCACACTTTGTGCATTTACACATATGCACTGTAAACCTATCTTAGACCTTCTTGTAAGCTCTCTTAGTCTGACCCCACCTAATACCGTACTATTTCTTACTCTAGTGCTATCTGTCTCTTCCAATCCTTTGTGCACCTTGTTTCTCCTTTCTAATGCTGCATCCTGGTGCCCATCCCCCTGCCAAATTAGTTTAAACCCTCCCCAACAACAGTAGCAAACCCTCCCGTGAGGACATTGGTCCCGGCTCTGTTGAGGTGCAACCCGTCTGGCCTGTACAAGTCCCACCTCCCTCAAAACCGGTCCCAATGTCCCAGGAGTCTAAAGCCCTCCCTCCTGCACTGTCTCTCCAGCCATGCATTCATCTGCTCTATCCTCCTATTTCTATACTCACTAGCTCATGGCACCGGGAGTAATCCGGAGATTACTACCTCTAAGGTCCTGCTTTTTAATCTCTTTCCTAGCTCCCTAAAATCTGCCTGCATGACCTCATCCCTCTTTCTACCTATGTCGTTGATACCGATATGGACCACGACCTCCGACTGTTCACCCTCCCCCCCTCAGAATGTTCTGCAGCCACTCAGTGACATCCTTGACCCTGACCCCAGGGAGGCAACATACCATCCTGGAGTCACGTCTGCGGCCGCAGAAACGCCTGTCTGTTCCCCTAACTATCGAATCTCCTATCTCTATTGCTTTCCCGCTCTTCCTCCTCCCCCCATGTACAGCTGAGCCACCCATGGTGCCGTGGATTTGGCTCTGGCTGTACTCTCAGAGGAACCACCGCCCTCACCAGTACTGGTTGGAGAACGAGATGCACTTAGGGGACTCCTGCACTACCTGCCTGGTCCTCCTTGTCTGTCTGGCGGTCACCCATTCCCTCTCTGCCTGCACACTCCTACGCTGCGGGGTGACCACCTCCTGAAACGGGCTATCCACGTAGCTCTCAGCCTCGCGGGTGCATCCCAGCGACGCCAGCTGCTGCTCAAGCTCCGAAACCCGGAGCTCGAGCTCCTCCAGCTGATGACACTTCCTGCACATGTGGTTGTCCAGGACACTGGAAGCGTCTTGGAGTTCCCACATGGCACAAGATGTGCATTCCACGGGACCGAGGTGCCCTGCCATGCCTCTACTTAATAGACTATTAAGTAACTTAACAGAAATAAACTTAAGACTCATGTAGATGAGAAAGAAAAGGTTTTTCTAACTGCAGTGAATTGGGAACTGAGTAAATTGTACTGCTCAGATTATAAGGCTCAGCAGCATGGTCAACGCATTACATGGCTCTCCAACTGGTGGCTTAAGAATTATTTATTGTGACAGACCAGAATGAGGAACCATAGCCAAAATATTTTCACCACTTTCTTTCTAGAAGTTCATGTGTACTGCAGTGCCAAGTCTCTCAAGGCCAGTTGCGCCAATTTGTAAATATTTAATACATTCCAGTGACAGGACTATTATTGCAATCATTTTGAAAATATCTTATCTTTCTTCCTGTTTACTGATAAAATGGACAGTTTGTTATTTTGCTGGGCCGAATGGCCTGTTTCTGTGTTCTCATTTCTATGTAATACTTATTTACAATATCAACAACTTGCATTTATATAGTACCTTTAATGCAGGGAAAGGTCCCAAGGTGCTTCACAGGAGCGCAATCAGACAAGAATTGACAGCGATCCAAAGGCGATATTAGGACGGGTGACTAAAAGCTTGCGCATGGAGATAAGTTTTAAGGAGGGTCTTAAAAGAGGAGAGAGAGGTGGAGAGACGGAGCGGTTTAGGGATGGAAATCCGGAATATAGGGCCTAGATGGCTAAAGGCACGGCTGCTAATGGTGGGTTGGAGGAGTGGGGGATGCACAAGACTCCAGAGTTAGAGGAATGCAGCATTCATGGAGGGTTGTAGACCTGAAGGAGGCTACAGAGATAGGGAGGGGCAAGGTCAAGGAGGGATTTGAATACGAGGATGAGAATTTTAAAGTTAAGGCATTGTTGGATCAGGAGACAAAGTAGGTCAGCGAGTACATGGGTGATAGGTGAGCGCGCCTTGGTGCGAGTTAGGATACGGGCACCGGAATTTTGGATGAGCTCAAGTTTAGGGAGGTTGGGAGGCTGACCAGGAGAGCATTGGAATAGTTGACTCTTAAGATAACAAAAGCATGGATGAGGGTGTCAGCAGCAGATAAGCTCAGGCAGAGGTGGAGACAGGAGATAATACAGAGGTGGAAGTCGGGGATCTTTGTGATGGAGAGGATATGGGGTCGGAAGCTCAGCTCAGGGTCAAATAGGACGCCTAGGCTGCGAACAGTCTTGTTCGGCCTGAGACAGTGAATTGGAGGAAATTACAGCTCATCCAGAGCTGGACAAGCAGTCTAATAACGCAGAGGCAGTGGAGGAGTCCAGAGAGTTGGTGGTGAGGTAGAGCTGGTTGTCGTCAACGTACATGTGGAACCTAATGACATGTCTTCAGATGATATCGCCGAGGAACAGCATGTAGATGAGAAATAGGAGGGGCCAAGGTTAGATCATTTTGGGACTTCAGAGGTAACAGTACGGGAATGAGAAGAGAAGCCATTGCAGGAGATTCTCAGGCTACAACTGAATATGCAAGAGTGGATCCAGGCGAGGGCAGACCCACTCAGCTGGACAACAGAGGAGAGGCATTGGAGGAAGATAGTGTGATCAACTGAACCAAAAACTACACAGTGGTCGAGAAGGATGAGGAGGGATTGTGCACCATGGACTTAACAACTCTCTGCATACAAAAATATCTCCTCATCTCCCCTCTGGTTCTTTTGCTAATTACCTTAAGTCTGTATCCTTTGGTTACTGACCCCCCTGCCAGTGGAAACAGTTTGCCCTATTTGCCCGATCAATAGCCTTCAAGATTTTAAACACCTCTATTAAATCTCCCCTTAACCTTCTCTGCTCGAAGGAGAACAACCCCAGCTTCTCCACATAACTGAAGTCCCTCATCCCTGGTACCCTTCTAGTAAATCTCCTCTCTATCCTATTCAAGACCTTGACACCCTTCCTAAAGTGTGGTGCCCAGAATTGGCCAAAATAGTCCAGCCTAACCTGTGATTTATAAAGGTTTAGCATAACTTCCTTGCTTTTGTACTCTATGCCTCTATTTATAAAGCCCAGGGTCCTGTATACTTTTTTTTTTAAACAGCCTTATCAGCTTATCCTGCCACCTTCAAAGATTTGTGTATGTAAATCCCCAGGCCTCTCTGTCCCTGCAACCCTTTATAATTCTACCATTATCTTTGCATTCCAGGATGATCCTGGAGTAGTGAGCAGGTTAGGCAGAGCAGGGCCCGATAATGTATGATGTGGTCCTGCCAGATCTGGTGATGAAAGGCTAAACCAGTTGTGCACCATATACGTTTAGGTCTGCGACCGTTGGACTTAATGGAGCAAAGATGGGGGCCATACCAGGGGGAACGACCAGGGTGGGACAGAGTAAAGGTTTTACTGGGGATATGGGCAACAAAGGCAGAGGTGACGCTGTGATTGAGCAGATCCATAGCTGCAGAAGTATCATGGCAAACAAAGGGCCAAAGGCTAGATTGTGAGGAGTTTGAAAGTGACTTGGGGGAAGAGCTTTTTCCCAGGGTGGACACAGAAGGAAGTGTGGTTGGAAGGAGGAAAGGGGACTTGAGTGGTGAGGGATACAAGGAAGTGATCAAAGATGGCTTTGTCTGTGATTGAGACTATGGGAATAGAGAAACCACGTAACATAGCGTGGTTGAGGGGCTGGCCGTGAATATGTGTAGGGGAGTTTATGTAGAGGGCGATGTTAAGTGAGGACAGGAGGGCAGTGAACTCAGGAGGAGTGAGGGCAAGGTGAGTTGAGATGGAGGTTGAAATCACCAAGGATGAGAAATCGCTCAGTGCAGAGGCTGTGGGAGGAGAGGAGTGAGGATATCTCAGTGAGAAACATGGTGTGGGGCTTGGGTGGGTGGTAGAGAACGAGGATTTTAAAGGAGAGGAGAGAGGGAGAGATGCTCAAAAGAGAAGGTGCCAGAGGAATAGGGGGGCAGACCAAGGTGAGATGAACAGAAGAGCCATTTGCCCAACTTGCATCGGTCTAGGGTTCCAAGGGTATTTTATCCATTAATATAATGCATATGAATGATTCAATTCACATCATGTGCTAGTCAAATATTCTGAACAGTCTCGGTTACAATTCTCAGGCACCAAATAAATGAATGATGCTTACATATTTGGTCAAGGCAGATTCCGGTTACAGGTTGGGGTGGTGAAAGGGAAGAAGCATTTATAATGCTGTGCCTTAAATGTAGCAAGAGTGCCCAAACTTAGTGTGGAATAAATGGAACTTTGGTAATGATTTGTAGAAGTAAACTGATTGTATCAGGCCTGCATATATGGATTTGACTATTTTGTTTCGGTTAATATGTATTAACTAATCAGTTGAGAAACCTTCACTCAAAAGGTTAACATTTCCATGACAGGAAACCCTTTGGGATCCTCACATCAAAGGAACAGTTTAACTCTGAGCCATTCAAGAAACATCTGTGATTGGGGGAACCAGAGGTTTGTATGGAAGGGTCAGCTAGGTGGACTAAATTGTCTCTCTCAGATTTGGTTCTTCATGAGAGGTAAATGATTATTTAAAGAGGATAGAATAGCTAAGGAGAATTCTTTTAAATTTAAAGTACTCGAAGTTCTTATGGAGGAAAAACTATAAATTCATCTAAATTATTTATCCCTCCACCAACATAACAAAAAACAGATTATCTGGTCATTATCACATTGCTGTTTGTGGGATCTTGCTGTGCGCAAATTGGCTGCCGCGTTTCCCACATTACAACAGTGACTCCACTTCAAATAGTACTTCATTGGCTGTAAAGCGCTTTGAGATGTCCGGTGGTCGTGAAAGGCGCTATATAAATGCAAGTCTTTCTTTTTTCTTTTTAAAATGCATTTTTCTTTTGAAGATGTCAATTTTCCTGCCAGCTGGAGATTCTTAGATGTCCCTCCGTGCTATGTGGCTCCTGTGATGAGTGACTCAACTGCTACAATGGGAAGGCGTGACTTCAAACCAGTCTGAGACCCTTTTGGGCCGACTAATCCCTGGAACCACTTTATAGGTTGGGAATGCAAATTTCTTGGAAAAACATGAAATGCATTTAAAATTGACCTAGAGGTCACACTGGAAGGAGAGAAAAATAACTACTGTAATTTTAAACAAAGGAACTAAAACACTTCAGATACTAATAAGATGACTAACCCAAAAATATGAAAGACAAGATAGATGACACTGCTAAAACCACTTTTTGAAATTGTTTCTGGAAATATAACAATACAATACAAATGTAGTGTAAAATGTAACAAAAGCAGTCACGAGGCCACAGCCCAGGCTTCAATGGACAATTAACACAGATATATTAATGAAGACATATTAGTTGTCTCTTCTATTTCCAAGTTTTGTATGGTGCATGCAGCTGTGTTTCTGAGGCTCACTCTCTGCTGTCCGTGAATTACCTCAGGAAACTATCTTCCATTCCAACATTTGACATTCACAACCATTTTAAAGGTCAATGGACAGTTAACTACCCTTATGCTGTCTGGGTTTCTGATCATATTGGGCTGGAGCCAAAGTGCCAATACATCTTGTCACTTCTTGATCCCTGATAAATTACAAAGAGATCTAGCCACGACAGCCTGTCAGGTGAAAGGAAGCTCCTTGGATCATTCTGTGGTTTTCTAAGCATTGCTGCAAATTTCTGGAGCTTGATCCAATAAAACTGGCCCTATGCAGAGATTCAAGTTGAAACATTAATGTGTGTTCTGCTGTAAAATGTTTTGCATTCTTTTGCTAGTAGCAGCTGGTTATATTTTATATTGGTGCAGAATATGAAATGTGCAAGACTTGGGCTGTAGCAAAAAAACCATAACCAGCCAGAGGAACTTTATGGACATTTAGATTTCAATGTTTTCAGTTAATATAATTATATATTTAGACATAAAAGCTTAGGAATTACTGTTGGCAATATTAATGATCAAACTCTCAATTCTATTTTAATGCCGGTATTATCCCACTTTCAAAGGGTTAATGCCTATGTCACATTGACACGATAAGCATTCGTCCTCTAATATCACATTTAATAGAAAAAAAATAGATATTAGGCATTCACTGTCTGAGCAAATGTGACTCCTTTAGTGATTTTTAATTTAATTTAGTTTTTCTGATCCTCGTTATGAAGAATGTCAATGCTGAGGAATGCAGAATTTATTTTTTAATTTGCAGCCAGTGTCAGCATCATGCACCCCCACATTGGATAAATAAAGACCTTAATTCTGCCCCAAAAAGGTGCTCCAAAGCTGCCCAAGTCCAGAGAATTAACGTCTGTGCAGCTGAAAATATACAACTGTAATACATGTATATTTTTACTTCCCCATTTTAAAATTATTTGAGCTCCCCACACATTTCACACTATTCACAACCCAGGGTGAAATAGAGGGTAGGAATGATCCATTCCTCAGACCTGACGTCCTTTATCTTGAAACCCTTACCAGGCCTCTGTCAATGTAATTGCAACTTATTAGGTGGGATTGTTCTTGACACACACCTTGATGTTCTGTCCCTCCATGTGGGTGAAACACCATGCCTCCATTGTGTCAGCTGTTGCTCAGTGGCAGCACTCTCTCGCCTCTGAGTTAGAAAGTTGTGGGTTCAAGCGCCACTCGAGACTTGAGCATATAATCTGACACTCCTGTGCTGTTCTGAGGGAGTGCTGCACTGTCGGAGGTGCCGTCTTTCAGATGAGACATTAAACCGAGGATCCGTCTGCCCTCTCAGGTGTATCCCACTATTTTGAAGATGGGCATGGGATTTCTGCCCAGTGTCATGACCAATATTTATCCCTCAACCAACATCACACTGCTGTTTGTGAGACCATGGTGTGTGCAATATGGCTGGCGTGTTTCCTGCATTACAACAGTGACTACACTTCAAAAAAAAAGTACTTCATTGGCTGTAAAGCACTTTGGGATGTTCTGAGGTTGTGAAAGATGCTATATAAATGCAAGTCTTTCTTTTCACTCAGCAACTCTCCTGGATGATTTGGCTGAAATGAAGAATTTGTCCCTGTGGAAAAGAATACGAACCGACTTTCTACCCCTCCACAGTGCAACATTAACCCTCGACACCACCTGCAGCCACCATCGATTTAACAAACACAGCTATAAATCCTAATACAAGCAGATCTTTATTAAATCCCATTTAGTTCCAGATATAGTTGGTCTTGTTGATTCAGTGCAAAGACATCTGAAAGGCATCAAGGGCTGCTTCCCAATCAGCTACACGTAACGGGATCTATCGTATTCTATAACCTCTGCGTTAGAAATGGAATCTGTTACACCTCAAAGCAGCTATGCCAGAATTAAAATTACAATTTGTTTTAGTTGTCTAATGCCTGAATAATGTGTTACTACAGATCTACTTAAAAATTAATTTTAGCACTCATATTACTCTGTGCCCTTGTGAGGCTATCATTTTATAGACAGGTGTCTGAACAGCCAGGTGATCCCAGTTCGCACTTAGTACCATCACAACTAATTGTTTTGGTTAAAAAGTCATAAATTATAAAATTGGAAAGTTAAAGTAATAGTATTTCTTTAAAAAAACAATCAAACCATACAACTACACCAATATATAAACCAGCGAATGATCTTTCTCTTTAAAGAACTTTCAAAAAATATGTTTATACCACGACGGTTAATTATTAATTGTTTATTTTCCTATTTAGATTTGTATTGATTGGCTTCATGAAATAAAGTAGTGTAAAAAAATAAAGTTAAAGAATATAACCTCCTTGAGGCTGTTTCTCCCTCCAGAGGGTGCTCTAAAAGCAAATTGAAGTTTACTTTTCAAAATTTATTTTATATTATTATATGTGCATTAGCTCATCTCTAACCGAGCTGGTCCCACCTCTCTTCAGATCAGTTGTGGTGACAAAACATAAAAATCAGCCTATCATGTCTCTCACTGTCTTAAAGCCCTCCCTCTGAGATGCAGTTAGACTGCAGCAGGCCGGGAACAAGTAGCTGCAGTCTGGCTGTCTGCCAACACCGAAAGTATTGACCCTGACAGATTCTACCATCCATAACAATAGCAAGCAAACAACACCAGCCTCTAAAAGAAATGGTGTGCTATTATCATGTTTTAGTCACATTGCTAAAAAAAAAGCATTATTCTATTAGTAATCACAATATAAAAAAAGCTAATTTCGAGCTTAAAACCCATAAACTCCTTGTTTATTTATTTAACTCTGTGATTTTCTCTGTTTTGCTCCTCTTCCCAAGTCTGGGCAAGAGGGGGGCAGTAATCTGCTTCCTGGTCTAAGCAATACTGCTTGGATCAAACACAAAGCAAATAGCGACAGCGACCCCCATACTCTCTCTCTCTAACCCCCGCCCTGTCTGTCTCTCACACATTTTCTCTCCTTTCTTGGTAAGAGGGGAAAGAGAAATGCTGGAATGCTAGCCTCTGCTCAACACTCCAACATATGGACCATATGACACAGATACTCAGCTATTTAAAAACAAAAAGCTGTAAACTGTGGGGATAGCCCCATGGGATCTTCGCTATCTTTGAACTGCGCTAATTTAGTGCTATCACTCTTCCTTCCGCTCCCCCCATTCCCCCATGTCTTTGGTAGCATGTTTATTGCACCTGCTTATTACATCTGCCAGTTTAGCTAACCTGGACACAGTACCTGCTAGGTTGGCGGTATGCCTTAATCCTTCAAAACTGCATCGAAAAAACAGTTTGGGGAGGGCTGAAGTAAAATGAATGTCTTGCATACTTCTGAGTTGGATCTTTTTGCAAAACAGATTTTGAACATATTTACAGCAGAAAAACAATGAGAATGTTCTGTACGATCAAAATGCTAAATCTACAAGCTGCTATTAGTGTTTGGGAGGTCAACAAAAATGTTCCTATTGTGTTTAAAAAAATGTAATGCCGTTTTAGCAATGTGCCTAAGGCCTCACCCACAGACGGTATTTCCACTGTAAAGCAACGCATCCAAATGGTAACAATGAGAAGTAATTAGCAACACTGCTGTGGAATTCCTTCGGCAACATCGTGAGGCAAAACCACTCCTCAGACTAATTACAGTATCAGAATACGTGTTTTTTACAGTTTCACAGTATTACAGTAGTAAGTATTAATGACAGAAAGTTCACAATAACCTTCAAGTTACTTTTAAGCACAAACCCTAATGTCAGATTTTTCAACTCCCCCCACCCCACATTTTAAACTTCAGGATGAACTAAGGATAGAAAACGTTTAATGCACCTCTCGCTCTGACTGACAAGACTATTGAGATCAAATAGGGTATTGTTTATATTAAATTAATGCAACTAAAATATAAAGCACAATTAAAATCAGTTTGTTTATAATCTACAATATATTTCAGACTGTGCCAATTGTTTATTTTTAAATTCCAATTGCTACAGTTTTCAAATATTACAAATAATAATTTTGCTAATAATCTGCTAAATCTTTATGTTGCTGATCGTTCATACATACTCTTTATATTCTATATTTTAGAACAATATATTTCCAAATTTAAATATAGAAACATTTACTGTTGTTTAAAACAAGCTATTTTTTTACACACAGCACCAGTAGCAGCCTCCCCCCTCCTCTCAAACAATCAGCAATTGTTAAAAAACAGAAAACCTTTCTTGTGCCCATACCTTGCACAGAAGCCTGTCCCTGCCCTGCTGTGATCTCCGCTTCGCACAGCGGTCCTGGGCCCTTTTATCCTGGGACTCTCAAGGTTACATTTACATTTCTGTTGAGTCACCAATACGCAATGTTGAATAGGTTTCTGGGTCTTTCTGGAAAAGTCTAGATGGACTGTCTTTTTTTCCCAGGGAGGGAGAGAGAGAGAAAAAAAGCACAACAAACGAGTGTGATCGACGCGCGAAGGGTGCAGATGCTGCACGGATCCAGCAGTGGGCAACATGACACCGGCCACCGGCCGCTGGACCGACCCAGCAGCGGAATCTTCACTAGACAACGCGAGCGAGCATGTTTCATTGTTCTCTGCACCCCCATCTCCCCACTCCTCACATACCTTCGCGCGTTTATGTGACTCGAAAGCACCAGAATAAAGAACTTTTCTCAGATTAAACTATTGACAGAAATGCACATCTTGACAACGATCATTTCTGATTCTCTTTGCACGAGTTGTTCAAATGCATTATATTTATACAGTTTAATGAATTGCGAGAACCAGTGGTTTTAAAATGATGTGTTTTTTTTTCCTTTGGTGTGACAGGGATGGGTTTTGTGCGCTCACACGTGTTCCTGTCGGCTGTGCTGTTCTCTTTTTATCTCGTACTTTTTTGGAACAATTTCGACACTTTCGTTTAAATGAACGTTTAGCTAACTTTTTCATTTTTTAATAGTTCTAATCTGCACATTTGTCAATGTGAATTTTCACCCCCTCCCAAATGCAGAGACATTTGTTAACAATTAGCCTCGTCCTATTGCGGTCACCCTCCAGGCTCACAACATGGTCGCTGGTGCAAACCTCTCTGAAAATATTTGAGTAAAACGAGCCGAGGTCACGGCTCTCCAAACGTGAAACATGTCGCCTGGGCAAAAACATTCAGCTTGTTTTTTTCAGTGAGGAAGTTTATTCAGGCTCCAGAACAAGGATTAGTAGAAGGCTTTACTTGCAGTCTGCGTTTCCCAGACATGTTTTCATGAAGGAAACTTAGCTGAAAACAAGTAGGTATGTAAATCATGACGTGCTTTTAAAAAAAAAGTTATTCAAAAACGGCTTTAATCTTTTAAAACATATATATGTATATAAATACAACGATACATGTTTAAATCTGTAGTTACAGACTGTTCAGGTTTTTTTGCAACAAATTGTATGCATGTATCTGTGTGTGCGCACATATGCTCATTGCAACGTTATCCTAAACCTTTACTGTATTACAGGAAGTTCTTGTCTGGTTAACTTTTCCAAGAAAGTTGTTTCTTGACGGTGAGATGCAGCAGGCGTTTATTGCAGATAGAATATAATTACAGAACATGAAAGGTTAGTGCATTTAGAATATAATTACAGAACACGAAAGGTTAGTGCTTTTCTATCTGCGTTTCATTTTGCTAGCAAGTTTATTCACTCAGCTTTTTTTGTTGCACATTTTTCCATTTCTAAAACTCTCTCTTGATAAGTGATTAATATGACAAGTGACTAATTTGGGCAGCTTATCATAAAAGCTGTGTGTATATATATGTGTCTGACTGTCTTTATATGTACGTTCTTATAGGAAGTAAAGTGCGGCAGTTTTAAAATTACTTTAACTCTTTCAGTGTTTGGGATCTTGAAACCATTGTTGGATTAATCTGGGTTGTTATTTATTTTGTCGTCATTGTAGCTATGGGACCTCATAATATTCAGGCACAATTTCTAATTTAGCACATAGATATTGTGAAACAAATTCTTTGTGAGGCAATAGTTTTTGTGCAAAATCAGTTTGTATTTGTTAAAACATTGTGTACATATTTGTGAATAGCATTGAGGAGGGATCATTCTCCTCAAGGATTATTGTATTGGTCAATTAAATGTGTAATTTTAACAAAATAAAAACACTTCTTTCAGAAATAATCCAAAAGCCTAATGGAATGTTAGCCTTTGTAACTAGAGGGCTAGAATTAAAGGGGAGTAAGTTTTGCTACAGCTGTACAAAGCCCTGGTTAGACCATATCTAGAGTACTGTGTACAGTTCTGGGAACCACACCTTAGAAAGGATATATTGGCCTTGGAAGGAGTGCAGCGCAGATTCACCAGAATGTTACTAGGGCTCCAAGGATTAGATTATGAGGAGAGAATACATAAACTAGGCTTTTATTCCCTGGAATATAGAAGGTTAAGGGGTGATTTGATTGAGATTTTAGGATTTTGAAAGGAATTGATAGAGTAGATAGAGCGGAACTTTTTCCACTGGTAGAGAGTCTAGAACAAGGGGACATAACCTTAAATCAGAGCCAGGCCATTCAGGAGAGAAGTTAGAAAACACATCTTCACGCAAAGGGTGGTAAAAGTGTGGAGACTCTCCCACAAAAAGCAATAGATGCGAGTTCAATTAATAATTTTAAATCTGAGATCATTAGATTTTTGCTAGCCAAGGGTGTTAAGGGATATGGAGTCAAGGTGGGTAGATGGAGCTAGGATACATGTAGATCAGCCATGTTCTCATTGAATGGTGGAACAGGCTCGAGGGGCTGAATGGCCTACTCCTGTTCCTATGTTCTAAGGTGTTAATCCCAGGTGCAGTGTGATCATAGCTGAGGTGGTAATTGGGAGGATCTACAATTGGTTGTAGAATCTTTGGACTCCAACTGGATGGGGGCAAGCAACCAGAGTTTCTAGTGCTGTCTGCATTAGCGTGGTTAAAATCAGGAGCGCCTACAATTTCAAGGTCACTGCTAGAAACAGCATGTTTGTGAATTTGGGTGAGGACTCGAGCGAGCTTGTTTGTGATGCTCCCTTGGATAAATAGCCTTTATCAACACTTACTGTCTAGGTTCATATATGAAGAGCTGAGCTGATAAGACAACATGAAGCTGGCAGTACCCATGAAATCATTGGGATAATTCTGCAATCTCATGCTTCCAACGGGGAAGACACACTCGAGGGGAACATGAGTCGAAGTTGGGGAAGCAACGTTGTAGCTCCAATTCTCTAACCCACACTCCTGCAAGCACGGGTCCCAGCTGGAAGCTTGGGAGTGAAAAATTATCCCTCCTGTTTAAACATGAGTTGCTGTCTTCAGTAGAGGAAAGGACAGAATGGAGGAAGGAGGACAACATTTGGAGCAGAGAGTTTCATTTAACAATCGATTTAAACCACTGCTAACAGTACCACCAGACATCTGGTTCAGAGCAGATTTTTCTTGGGGTTGGAAATGTAATTCAGATTTTGGATTAAAGCTGTTTGTATCCTGGCTTTGATTCATTTCATGCGCAATGCGAATCCTTCTACTGATACCTTGATTGAACCGTATGTGCTATGTTTAACCAACCGGTCCACTATTTTAAAGTAAGTGTGGCATCTGAATGCTGGGAATTTTATATGAATAATAGGAAAATGAGAGAAATGTAAGACTTGAATTTTCCAAGTATGTACTGGTGGTAGGGAGCCCGTGACTTTCCAATATGTGCTGGTGGTGGGCGATGTTCATCACTGCCAACACTGCTCAAAAATGACGCCCTTAAACTTGATGTTTTCTAACTTTGTGCAAACTATAATCGCACTGTAATTCTAATTGTACTGGGAAACCAATAGACAATTCAGATCTATTCTGTAGCCCTGTGGAATGTTAGTCACTAACTTTTTTGTCGAGGGCCACAATCCCCAGCTGTGATTTGCTCAAGAGCCACTCTCTGGAATGCTGCAGTATGCTGTATCTCGGCGTGATGGGGCCTGGGCCTATGCCTGTGATGTCCCAGGCAGCTCCTGATTTTAATCATGTCAATGTAGGCAGATGCAAGTAAGGTACAGGCACTTCCTCACAGGAAGGGGGGGGGGGGGGAAAGAATCTACATGTGAGATGATTTTATGAAATCGCACCCCTTGCAAAAGAAAGATAGTACATTTATATAGCGCCTCTCATGACCTCAAGACGTCCCAACACACTTTGAAGCCAATAAAGTACTTTTGAAATATAGGCACTGTTGTAATGCAGGGAAACATAGCAGCCAAATCGCGCACATCCCAAAAAACAGCAATGTGATAGTGACCAGATTATCTCTGGTGTTGGTTGAGGGATAAATATTGACCAGGACACTGGGGAGAACATCCCTGCTCTTCAAATAGTGCCATGGGATCTTTTACATCCACCTGAGAGAGCAGACGGGGCCTCGGTTTAATGTCTCATCTGAAAGATGGCACTCCCTCAGTATTGCAAAGGAGTATCAGCTTCGATTATGTGCGCAAGTCTCTTGAGTGGGACATGAACCCTACAACCTTCTGACTTAATGGCAAGACTGCTACCACTGAGCCAAGGTTGATACCTAAATAAATGGACAGAAAATTGTGAGGAGCATATGTCCAAGTTCCTGCAAGACATTCCTGTTGGGTGTAGCTCAGCCGACTGTCAAAATTTTACAAACTTGCACTAATTGTTATATGTGGACTATTCCTCTTTTATTTGTGAAGATTTTGGAAATGAAAAGTGCAGTAAAGCTATTTTCGAACAGATAAAACTGCCGCTTTATCAGTGAAATTAATTCCGTAGCGTGCAATAATATCAAGAAACTTCCCCTAGGGCTGGATATTAAAGGCTGAGTACTCGGGGATGGTAGACAAAGATCATTGGTCTACAACATCAATATCACAGAAACTGAAAACTTGTTTACCTTGAACACAAGTGCCTTTTCAAGGTGGTTTGAAAAAAGCTTGCATAAGAAAGTTCTGCTGTCTCAGATTGTGAAGCATTGAGCTGAATTTGTCAGCTCATTCATTCGACCAATCATCCTTTCAGGACCAATTTTGGAAGGTTCTGCCAGTGGTCCGTAGCTTTGCTGCTGGGGGGCATAATTGTAGCCCCATTGTCCATGCACCACATTTTGCAACACTTAAGCCCCGCTTTGAACCCGGAGCGGGAATTGGGCAGGCAGGGGGCATGGCGAGTTCCAAACCCCCACCCCCGACCCTAGCAACATGAGGCCGAGACCACATTTTAACGCCCAGGCCTAATTTGCATGACCCTCATTTGTGAAGATTGTTTTTTTTTCTGTAATTTCTATAAAATCTTGACCCATGTTGATCTTGCTGATTAGGCCACCATATTTTAATTCTTATTACCTCCCAATGCTTTCCTTCATTATTCTTGGTTGCTGCTGGCAGTTAAATTGCATTATACAAAGTGGTGAGGGTGGGCATTCCTTTTCGGGTCCTGATCGTACTGCAGGATTCATATCAAGAAGAATAGTTGATAAATGGCCAGCAAATGCAAAAGCAACAACACCTGATGTGTTTGGTCTGCATCCACTTTACCCACAGTCTGCATTTAGACCCTCCACATGTGCCTGGACCTCTCGGAGGAAACCATTTCCATCTTGCAAGAGTTAAAAATTTTGCTGCAGGATGAATTTTAGGCAATAGTTCTGAAATTCCATGGGAGTTCTCCTAGTCTTCTGGTATAACTTCAGTAGATGATTGGCAGAACCCTTCAAGAAATGACACAAGTGGCTGAAAACAGATTTTTGTAAGGAGATGAAGAGCGGATGGCTCTTAGGAAACCAGGGCCAGCCTCTGGTGGGTCATCCATGGTGCTGACCACACTGAGAAACCTCCTAACAGCCTGAGCATCTGGTTGTAGTTCCTCAGCTGTCACCTCCACCTGCTAGAAAAGTGTGCCGTCTAGCTTTGGTACAATGTTTGATATGGTACCTCCCAGAGGTTTGAAACTAAAGCGTGTGCCATGTTTGATGGGACCCCACAGTAAATGTGTGAAAAATTGAGAAGTTTCATCTTGCTCCTGATACCATCAGATTTCTTCATGTGCAACCAGGTATGAGAGACCTGGTGACTGCAATGACTTGGTCGGTAACTTCCTTCTCTGCAGGCTTGCATCTGTGCTATTACTGGAGGGGTGGGTTTCAGCTCCACATAGGGCCACCGTCCTTGGATACACCTTCTGCAACACGACCTCCAACTCTTTAGCATCAAAGGGAGCAGCGGTGCCATATGTTTCCACTGTGCCATGTTTAGTTCACTTTCCTGCTACTATCACAGCTTGCCCTTTAATGACAAGCTTCGGCCCTTTAAGAGCTGCTGCTGTTGCACCAGATTTTCCATTCCCCAGCATGATATGCTACTGGCTAAGCTCTCTGCGCGCAAGCTATCCGTGTGCCAGTAGCCCATTCAAATTAGGGGGAGAGACTCCCGTTGGAAAATTTGTTGCTGCTGAAACAGGTAAGCCTGCTGCATAGGTCGACCCCTTTTTTACCAGACTCTCAAAATCGGGTGTCAAGTTTTCCGAGAATTCTTAATTATTAAGAAAAATATAAATTGTGCTCTAATGGATAATTTCTTGTTAATTTCAAGCTCTGTCTCTGAGGAGCTGCTGTACATAATTTGATCTAAATGGGTTCTTTGATATCAATAAACAACATTCAAATGTAATCGCCCTACCCTTGGCCTCTTCAGTAACTGCAAGTTGGTTTTAATTTCTTTAAAAATGGGAAAAAATGATTAGAGTAGTAAATCTTCTAATTGCTGTGTCCCTGGCCTCTAAACTTTTTGATGGACAGGTGCTGCAATCCCTGTACATTGTGAAACTGGGGAAATGGGTTTTGACGACAATTTTTCATGCTGACTTAGATGAGGATGCTGAGCCTGCTGTAGCCTAGTGCAGAATAGAGAATGCTTTAGTTATATTTTATAATTATTTTGGGGGAAAAATTCAGTATCGCCCCATTTGGGGCGCAATTATCGGCCGGGCACAAAGATTAGCGCCTGCCGCTAATTATCGCCTCTGACTGCAAACTTGGCTTTTATCGCCCGCGGAGGTGATTGGAGCGCTAAATCAGGCGCTTCACACCTGTCTTAAGGCGCAAAGGCCGAGGAGCGAGACGCTACCTCAGAGCGCTGGCGAAGCTCATGTGATGTCAGTCAGCAATGGAACGGAGACACAATGGCTCCGGCCAGTTCTTAAAGGGAAGGGTTGATCTTGCTCTCCATCCACATCCTGCTCATTGCAGCCTTGAATATCGGCCTGGAGAGACCTGTACATCAAATCTGCTGGAAAGAACAATGGAGAGAACCAGGGAAAGAGCTCAGAGTGCAGCCCCCACAGTCTCTTCTAAATAGATGCAAGGAAGGGCAAATCAAAATTAACCTGCAAAGTGCTGCTCAGTACCCAAAACTCCTTCACACAGCGTTGAATCTCTCCAGAAGTCAGTCTCTCTCTCTCTCTCTCTCTCTCAGAATGCGTGGTGCAAAAATGTCACCAACAAAAAAAGGCAGGAAACGTTCACCTTTAAATAGCGCTCCCCCAGTCCCTTCCTGACTGCAAAATGCTCCCCTCAACCTGTCGTTGCTAGCGGCAGGCGGTAAGGCAGGGGGCGCCACTCAATATCGGCTCCGGGGCGCTACCGGGGTGTTGCGCACTCGACTGACATCACGATCTGCCGGCGCAGGAGATCATGGCGGTAGTGTTTAGCGCCACCGCAAAATGTCTAGTTAATTTCGCGAGCGGCACAAACATCGCTACGCCTGGGCGCTAGTTGCTAACGGGAGGCGCAACCAACTGAATTTTTCCCCCTTTTATATTCTCCTAAGTCATGTGCCAGAAGTTTCCTCAGGCCTGGCATGTGGCCTGTACACTGAGAGAGGAAGCATACCGACTTTCCAGTCAGTGGATGTGTGGCCCATCTGAGGGTCTAGACTCAGCACCTGACCTGATTGGTTCGCTTGCAATAGGTGCTTTGGAATCCTCATGCTGGGGCTGCTGATTTTGCTGCTAACAGCCAGCGGCTACCACTCCTCCTGCCCCGGTCCACCGCTCTGGCAGGTGTCCAACATGTGCCCGTATACCGCGACACATGCCAGCTATTTTTAAATAAGTGGACCTCCCCTGAATCTGGAAAGTGGGTGCAGTGACATCTGCAGTGACACAAACCATAATAATAGTGTCAGCTGTGGCTCAGTTGGTAGCACACGCGCCTCTGAGTCAGAATGGTTGTGGGTTCAAGTCCCACTCCAGGGACTTGAGCACAGTAAAGCTAGGCTGACACTCTAGTGCAGTGCTGAGGGAGTGCTGCACTGTCGGAAGTGCCGTCTTTCGGATGAGACGTTAAACTGAGGCACTGTCTGCTCTTCCAGGTGGACGTAAAAGATCCCATGGCACTATTTCGAAGAAGAGCAAGGGAGTTATCCCTGGTGTCCTGGCCAATATTTATCCCTCAACCAACATAACTAAAACAGATTATCTGGTCATTATCACATTGCTGTTTGTGGGAGCTTGCTGTGCGCAAATTGGCTGCCGTGTTTCCCACATTACAACAGTGACTCCACTTCAAAAGTACTTCATTGGCTGTAAAGCGCTTTGAGACGTCCGGTGGTCATGAAAGGCGTTATATAAATGCAAATCTTTCTTTTAGTGATACATCTCCCATGAATGCTCTGATTGGTGCTAGAGGCCTTGGTACATCTCCCATGAACGCTCTGATTGATGCTAGAGGCCTTGGTACATCTCCCATGAACGCTCTGATTGGTGCTAGAGGCCTTGGTACATCTCCCATGAATGCTCTGATTGGTGCTAGAGGCCTTGGTACATCTCCCATGAATGCTCTGATTGGTGCTAGAGGCCTTGGTACATCTCCCATGAATGCTCTGATTGGTGCTAGAGGCCTTGGTACATCTCCCATGAATGCTCTGATTGGTGCTAGAGGCCTTGGTACATCTCCCATGAACGCTCTGATGGTGCTAGAGGCCTTGGGATCAAAACTCCAACAAGCATTTTTTTGCCAATTTCAAAATACTGGATGTTAGTCTTGTGGATTTTCAACTCCCTCCCCAGTGTGCCCGACACACTATATTCCTTTACCTTCTCAATACATTATATCCTTACAATCTGTAAACACTTCTTTAACCAGCAGAACAAGATGGTGTTCACTCACTGAATGGATGCACACCAGTACAAGCTCTTTAAGGATGTCACATTAGAAATCATAGGCAGGGAGAGAATGCAGCAAGCTAATGATTATCATAATGTTCACATTCTATAATGTCCTACTGAATGACATTCATGCAGGCACACACATGATTAATACCACAGAAGGCAGTGGGCAATGATAGTGTTGCTGTATTCTGGTTAATTGAAGTTACATCTGTGAAAATTTGCTCTCTTCGCAGAAAGGGAGGAACAGAATGAATTAGCAACTAGTACCTACCAATAAAGCCACAAATCACAGTATCCTGCAGCGCAAGCACCACATAATCCAAGCATCAGTACAGGTACATGCACCCTAGAGGGTTTAGATAGTGAGTTTGTAAAGGGAGTTCAGGTGAGACACAGTTCAAAGCTGAAGAAAAGCAAGTGTTGATGGCGCAAGGCCAGGCACCTTCTGAGTCGTGTTCCCACATGACTACTGGCCATGCTGCAGTACTTGGGGACTCGAGTCAAGCAGGGTTCTGTTGCTTACAAAGAGAGTGTTGGCATGGCAACACCAGTGACATCTGCAGTGACGCAAGCCATAATAATAATGGTACATCTCCCATGAATGCTCTGATGGTGCTAGAGGCTTTGGGATCAAAACTCCAACAAGCATTTTTTTGCCAATTTCAAGTCACTTAAATGATTCTGGACAACCTTGCGCTAGGGACTTCAGAACCGATTCCATGCCCACAGTTGGAGTGGCACTTGCAGGGATCTTATTGCTGTACACTGCCTATGATTTTCCATGCAACAATTTTAACGGCTGGAACTTTGCAGGACAGTGAAGGAAAAGCAAGGCTATTCTAAGGAAATGGCCACTCTGTGATCATGCCTTGTTTTAATGACCATCTGTGGGATTTAATGGAAGGCTTCAGCTGGGAGAGTCTGCTTCAGCTGGGAGAGTCTGCTGCACCAACCTTTCTTCCTGCCCTGGCTGTTCAACAGCTAGTTCTTTGCCCTCACTCCGTTTGCTGGTCTACTGTGACTTGTGGATGATCCTCATCATCTCCCATGGTGAGGGCTCTGAAAATCACACTTGTGCAGAATGTTATGCTTATTCTGGAGACTTTGGGGGTTAATTCTTCCCCCTGCCCCACCTGATCAGTCTAAATGTTCCCAATTACCTGCTCAATGTGAGGTCTGGTGCTTGGATGAGTTCTGTAGTATGCTCTGCTGCTGGATGTGGGTGGCACAAAGACTTCATTAGCAATGGCTGCAGTGGGTATCCAAGATCGACATGCAGACAACCTTCCAAAACTCTTCCTCCCTCAAAAAATGGGGACACACTAAATTTTGTCTTTTTATTAAAAAAAAGTGTTGTGTGAGCTCCCAGAAAAATGGAAATGGACCTGCATTATTCTGTGTTGGTGGTTGCATTCTAGGTACGTGTTAATAGGGTAAAATCCTGTTCTATTTTTGCATGGCATGACATTGTGCACAGGGGCAGCATAGGCACACTCAGAGATTCCATGCACTTTTGGGAAGGTAGCACTGTGGTAAAAATGTATGGCCCTATCTTGCTGATGCTGAACTGGATGTATGTATTTCGATGATGGAATAAGACATTTGTGACCTTGGTGTTGCGCTGATGCACAGCAAACTGGCCGGCTCCAGCAGTTGACTGGAATGGATAGAAGTTCAGTGCTGTGGTAATTTTCACTGCCACTGATAGTGCCAGTGCCATATGGATGTTGGATGTGTGTCTATGTTTTCTTACAGGAGATGGCATATATCTGTTGCTGCTTAGCTGTGGCCTTATGAGGCATTGTTCCTCTGTGAGCCCCAGGTAGCTCTGCTTGGGTCAGTACGCCCACTGCATAGAGTACTGATGGGACCTGGACACACCTTTTATGGCTCCATATGTCGCTCACTACCTTCTACTTGCTTCCTGGTCCTCCTGTACCACTAAATCCTAGGATCTCCCGAATGGAGACAAAATGCTTCCACCGTATCCTAAGATGTTGCTCTACTGTCGCTGAAACAAAACTATCTGCAGCCACTGCTGCTGCGGCAATTTTAAATGTGGCTTGTAAATGCATCACACATGCAAAATGTGAGGTAGAGAATAACGCTCAAGATTTTTAAATATTTATTATCATCAGTTTGCCAAGTTGAACTATTACTTACAGAATCTCCATTATTATGTTGCACACCAGCATCATGCAGGAAAGAATTTCATAAGCAGCAATGAAAGTAGGAAAAATTAATGTTATAGTTTAGTACTGGAATTTTTACCTAATGCTTCCATATACGTCAACATACTTCTATTATGAGGGGGATTGGACTGCCTGCTCCAGCAATAGATGCAGGCCAGGGACAGTCACTTGGATGAGGTGTGGGGGTTCATTCCTGGCCCATCTATCTTATTTTCCTGTTCCTTTGCCAGCCAGACTCCCACTTTTATGGGTGCCCAGCCCCTCTATGATCAGATAGCTGGAGAGGAACAGGCAGCAATCCTTACAGGCAAGTCCCTTTTCTTCTTTACCGGGATGTCAGAGAGTTCAGCTGGAGGCCGTCAGGTTGCTGTTTTTGGACAGCAGCTAAAAGGCCCTAACCACTGTCGCCATTGCTGCTGCAGCAGTGGTAGACATCCCTCTTCCACATCTAGACGTTAGGCCTTGCCAAGGGGCAGATCTGTGCATGGAGAGCATCTGGGCCACTTAAATGACCGAACCCCCCCAAAATACAGGTGGATTAAGATCATTGCACTCTACCAAGCAGAGGATCCAGATGAAAATCAGTCGTACTAAATTAGAATTCAAGATTGTTCAATGTCTTGATCTCAACATGGTGAGGATGCAAGGAAGCGAAAGCACGTGTAAGATAGTGTATTTGGAGCTTAGAAGGAACAAGTCAGGTAAAGACAGAAGCATTGACCTTAAAAGTATCAATAAAGTAGAGAAAGACAAGAAGGATTGTGATTGAGGGAAGGAGAAAGATTGAAGGCAAAGTTCAGTTGTAGATTGATTATAAGATGACATATTTCTTGTTTCCTATCAAGGCGGGCAAGAGAGGTGTATGGTGAGCCTCCCCTAACAAGGGATTGATGCAGGTAGTTTACTTTAAGGATTTTTCCAAGTGTGACTTTTAAGAGGTACCTTTGAACGGACTGATTTATTGTGGGTCAGAGATGGCTCTATAACACTATATAGCCTTGATTCTCTGACCCAATCACTGTTATGCGGCTCTGCACCAGCTTCAGAGCCTTACAAAATCACCTTTTAAGTGTTGTTAAAATGTACCATGTAACTTTATGGAATAATGCAATATGACAAGTTATTTGGGGGATTTGTGGCCTCACTAATTGGGTCAATTAATATTTTTAGTCATCCTTAGGTTGAGACATTAAACTGAGTACCCCTTTGCCTATACCAGTAGGTCCCTTGCAGTCAGAATCAGGGGAATTTATAATGGGGAACAAAGAAATGGCAGACCAATTAAATACATACTTTGGTTCTGTCTTCACAAAGGAGGACACAAATAACCTCCCAGAGATGTCGGGGAACATAGGGTCTAATGAGAGGGAGGAATTGAATGAAATCAGTATTTGTAGGGAAATGGTGTTAGGGAAATTAACGGGATTGAAGGCCGATAAATCCCCAGGGCCTGATAATCTACATCCTAGGGTACTTAAGGAAGTGGCCCTAGAAATAGTAGATGCATTGCTGGTCATCTTCCAAAATTCTATAGACTCTGGAACAGTTCCCATGGATTGGAGGGTAGCTAATGCAACCCCACTATTTAAAAAAGGTGGTAGAGAGAAAACGGGGAATTATAGACCGGTAAGCCTGACATCGGTAGTGGGGAAAATGCTAGAGTCCATTATAAAAGATGTAATAGCAGAGCACTTGGTAAACAGTGACAGGATCGGACAAAGTCAACATGGATTTACAAAAGGTAAATCATGCTTGACTAATCTACTGGAATCTTTTGAGGATGTAACTGGTAGAATAGATAAGGGAGAACTAGTGGATGTGGTGTATTTGGACTTTCAGAAGATTTCGATAAGGTCCCGCATAAGAGATTAGCGTGCAAAGTTAAAGCACATGGGATTGGGGGTAAGTTACTGACTTGGATAGAGAACTGGTTGGCAGACAGGAAGCAAAGAGTTGGAATAAACGGGTCTTTTTCCGAGTGGCAGGCAGTGACTAGTGGGGTACCGCAGGGATCGGTGCTAGGACCCCAGCTATTCACAATATATATTAATGATCTAGATGAGGGAACTAGATGTAATATCTCCAAGTTTGCAGACGACACAAAGCTGGGTGGGCGTGTGTGCTGTGAGGAGGATGCAGAGAAACTCCAGTATGATTTGGTCAGGTTGGGTGAGTGGGCACATGCATGGCAGATGCAGTATAATGTGGATAAATGCGAGGTTATCCACTTTGGTGGCAAAAACAGGAAAACAGATTATTATCTGAATGGCAATAGATTGAGAAAAGGGGAAGTGCAACGAAACCCGGGTGTCCTTGTGCACCAGTCGCTGAAGGTAAGCATGCAGGTGCAGCAGGCGGTTAAGAAGGCAAATGGTATGTTGGCCTTCATAGCGAGAGGATTCAAGTACAGGAGCAAGGATGTCTTGCTGCAGTTGTACAGGACCTTGGTGAGACCACACCTTGAGTATTGTGTGCAGTTTTGGTCGCCTTATCTGAGGAGGATGTTCTTGCCATGGAGGGAGTGCAGCGAAGATTCACCAGACTGATACCTGGGATGGCAGGAATGACGTATGAAGAGAGATTGGGTCGATTAGGCTTATATTCGCTAGAGTTTAGAAGAATGAGAGGGGATCTCATTGAAACTTATAAAACTCTAACAGGACTTGACAGACTAGATGCATGAAGGATGTTCCCGATGGCGGGGGAGTCCAGAACCAGGGGTCACAGTCTAAGGATAAGGGGTAAGCCATTTAGGACTGAGATGAGGAGGAATTTCTTCACCCAGAGAGTGGTGAACCTGTGGAATTCTCTACCACAGAAGGCAGTTGAGGCCAATTCATTAAATATATTCAAGAAAGAGTTAGATATATTTCTTAAGGCTAAAGGGATCAAGGGATATGGGGAGAAAGCAGGGACAGGGTACTGAATTTGGATGATCAGCCATGATGCCATTAAATGGCGGAACCGGCTCGAGGGGCCGAATGGCCTACTCCTGCTCCTATCTTCTATGTTTCTATGTTTCAAGTGGATGTAACAGACCCCATGGCACTATCTGAAGAAGAAAGTTCTCCTGATGTTCTGGCAAACATTCCTCCCTCAACCAGTACCATCAAAAACAGATTAATGGGTCATTCATCTTATGGCTGTTTGAGGAATCTTGCTGTTCGCAAAATGATTATTGCGTTTTCTTACATCATAACAGTGAATGTGGGGGTGGTTTTACTCGAAGGCGGGATCGGGACGTGGCAGGGTGGGGGAGGGTGCTATTGCCGGCACTGCCTGAGGCCCAGACCTACTAGGTATTTTGCTAGTAGAGCCCATATTCCTCACTTCTCATTCTGAGACCCAGTCTTGTCGCTGTGTTCAGGTCTGTGGTCCACCAAACTGATGATTATTAAAAAAAAGACATTGCACTGTGGGGTTTAGATATACACTGGCCACAGTTTTAGTGGTGGCCTTAGATACAGTTATCAGGTATCAGTCAAAAGCAATTCCGTTAGAATTAAATGTTGATATGTTTGCATTTCAGACGACGACTTCTCTGGAGAAGAAGAGGAGATGCATTCCTTCAGATGTGAACAAAGTGGTTTGTAAAAAATTATGTTTTTTAATATATATATATTTTCATATTACCATTTATTTCATAAAATATGGTGTTACAATATAATTCTAAGTTTGCTTAGTAGTAGGACTGAATTAAAACATCGGTGTCAGAATTTTCGTACTCCCTTTTAAGGGGACAGGAGTGCAATTGGGCTTGACTTCCGTCCGTTGCTTTGTCCAGCCACTGACCCTGTCCGAAACCACAGGGACAGAGTCATTTACATCCACATCATGGGCAGCCAACAACTGTATAGGTGCAATAGAGGCGACTGCCTGATGAGGTCTTGGAAGTTTGAGCAGCCTCCTGCCACTCTGACAGGAGAATCCGAGGCCAAGGATGAGCGGAAGAAACATGGTAGAGGCTATGGGGCAGGATTTTAAAGGAAATTGATCCCTCTGTGATCAGTTGCCTTTCTTTGCAGCATTCCTAGGGCCTACACCTCCTCTCGGTAAAAGTCCCACTGGATCTGTCAGGTGGCAAACTGGGCAGAGTACCCAGGGATGCCTAGTCATGCCCCCATACATGTCCCCAGAGCTCGCTGTGGATTTAACAGGGGCTAGCCTAAAATTTTCTGCCCTACATTGACTGCAATTTATGGCAGTTCTTGGGTGGAGTAGAAACCTGGCAGATCAGGTCCTGCCCCAAATTATGGCCTCCTTGCTGGGATCTGCCCTCCCCAGAATTTTGGGCCCATAGTTCAAAATCATTTCTGGACAGTTATTATTTTAGGGCTTGCATCATTGGGGCTTGCATAACACAGCTGCATATTTAGTTTTGGAGCTGTTACATTTTCGATCTTCTTCTAAAATCAAAACCAGATCAGAAACCAGTTACAGAACACTGAAACATATCCCTGCTGCTGAATCTTCACTGGATCCTGTCGTACTATCTCCACCCGACATCAATGAATGACACTTTTCAGAAATCTGTTTGTCTTCCTTCTGAGTTTGCAAAAATAATGATATACACTTCACATTTCATGTAAACAATTTTATTCGCCTCAAATGCCTAAACAGAACTTTCTTGTCCTACATCCCCATCACAACACATTTCTCATCTACAATAACTCTGAAACTGGCTGTCAGTTCACATTGAAAATAATGGCAATATCAGCCATTTCTGGCTGTGAGAAATGCAAATCCAGACATAGGCCTTATTTTGGTGAAATTCTGATGAAAGCTGGTGTTTTTTAGAACCGTTCTCAACGAGCTCTTACTGACTCATGAGACCATAGAAGACATAACTTGCAGTAGTCAGTTCCTCGTTCCAACAACAACAGTAAACTGGCTGACATTCCAGTGTCTGCAAACCCCCAGTACCTGAAATGGGTGAAAGTCATAGTAGTTCTTGCCAAACTGCAAAATTTATTTTCCAGACAACCCTGCCTCACAGAAAACATTTAGAATATGGTGCCTGCGTTAAAAACAAAATTTAAGTTCATTGCGAGGTTGCGTTATTCTGCAGTTAACATCAGCTCTTCAAAGTTAAACTGCTCTATGCAGAAACCTAATTACTATACTCGGGAATACTTTGATGCCTGGGTTCATTTTAACTAGATTGAAAACAGCTGTTCTTTCTAATCTTATGGCTGTGGTGTGTGTTTTTTGTAGACAAAATGATTTTTAGTATGGTACTTGCAGCAGAAGGAAGCTTTAAGGGGACTACTTTCTTTTTAATGTACTTTCCCAATATCTACAGGAAAATATAAGAAAAAAAATATTCTCTGCCTTTAAAAAGAAAAGTTAAAATTTCCTGCACCAGTGTAATGTGCTATTTCAGCTTTGCTTCCTTCGGGGGCTGTTCCAGTGCAGTCACTGATAGGGAGTAGCTAATCATATCTCATCCTATCAACCTAGGCTGGATTTAAAGCCAAGTCCCAGAGCCTAAGCCAATATCTAAGCCACAGGCCGTTATGTAGAGATGGTTGCTAGCAGCAGAAAGTTGCTCCATTTATGGAGTAAATTAATCTTTCATGTGTCTGGAATCCTGCCAGTGGAGAGCATGCACATGAAGAGAAATACTTTGTAAACTATCACTTGGGCTTTTAGTCTGGGTGTGTATTTGCTGTAGATGTTGCTTGTGGGGAAAGGAAGGTGAAGAATGTATATTTAAGTAGTAGAAAAGTGCTGTCAGCCTTGGGTCAGTGGTAGCATCCTTGCCTCTGAGACTGGAGGTTGTAGGTTCAAGCCCCAGTCAACAACTTGAGCACATAATCTCCTTGCTAATTGTGAGACGTTGCTATGTGCAAATTGGCTGCTACACTTCCCTACATTATAACAGTGACTACACTTCAAAAGTACTTCATTGCTTGTGAAACACTTTGGGACATCCTCGGAACATGAAAGGTGCGGTATAAATGTGAGTTATTTTCTTTCTAGAAAAAGAGATACAACAATGCAAGTCTTTACGAGCTTCGTAAAGGAATAATAACCAGTGAGAACTGGAGATGAGTTAGCATAGACATGATGTGCACAGGTTAAGGTGCAACCACTGATGCTATGTTTCTTGACACATTGGACCAAATATAAAGAAAAAAAGTAAACAGGAAGCAAACAAGAAAAAGTAAACCCAGATGAAAAATTAAAAAAGCTGGGGAGGTAAAAGAGGCTGAGATTGTAATACTTCCATTCCCTGAAATGAGCTTCTGACCACATATTCACGCTATCACTAAGACCGCCTATTTCCACCTCCGTAACATCACCCGTCTCCGCCCTTGCCTCCGCTCATCAGCTGCTGAAACCCTCATCCATGCCTTTGTTACCTCTAGACTTGACTATTCCAACGCACTCCTGGCTGGCCTCCCACATTCTATCTTACGTAAACTTGAGGTCATCCAAAACTCGGCTGCCCGTGTCCTAACTCGCACCAAGTCCGTTCACCCATCACCCCTGTGCTCGCTGACCTACATTGGCTCCCGGTTAAGCAACGCCTTGATTTCAAAATTCTCATCCTTGTTTTCAAATCCCTCCATGGCCTCGCCCCTTCTTATCTCTGTGATCTCCTTCAGCCCCACAACCCCCCCGAGATATCTGCGCTCCTCTAATTCTGCCCTCTTGAGCATCCCTGATTATAATCGCTCAACCTTTGGTGGCCGTGCCTTCTGTTGCTTAGGCCCTAAGCTCTGGAATTCCCTGCCTAAACCTCTCCGCCTCTCTTTCCTCCTTTAAGACGCTCCTTAAAATCTACCTGTTTGACCCAGCTTTTGGTCATCTGTCCTAATTTCTCCTTATGTGGCTCGGTGTCAAATTTTTTGTCTTATAACACTGCTGTGAAGTGCCTTGGGACGTTTTACTATGTTAAAGATGCTACATAAATACTTGTTGTTGTTGTAACAGTAATTGGTGCATTATGTAAACATACATCTATGTTCTTTCCATGGTCTTCCTATTGCAGTTAGATAGATGGTTAGTGGAATCCCCACATCATCTGTAATATTGGATAAGCATTTCTGATACTAGCAAATGTACATTTTTGTAAGGGTATTTATACATATGAGGCTACAATTTGTAATCAACATTGTCTTTCTTGCTGAATTTCCAACGTCACCAATATATACTAAATGGACATATTAAATTCAAAATATTTCATGTTTGCGCAATAGAGAACATTAACTCAGTGCACATTTCTGCCATCCTTGCATAATTCTAACACTTATTTTATCCATTGATGTGTCAACACCTTCAATTTGTTCATATATCATAATAAAAAAGAAAGAACATGCATTTATACGGTACTATTCATGATTTCAGGATGTCCCCAAGCACTCTACAGCCAATTAAGTACACTTTTTGAAGTGGAGGAACTGTAGGGAAATGTGGCAGCCAATTTGCACACACATGTACAACATAGACCCTGATGTGCGTTTTAAATGAGCCTACTGCCTGACGCAGGCGGGTGCTCCGGCCGCCAACGGTAAACCCAGCGGAATATTGTGGCAGCAACGTTGGAATGGGGTGGTAATCAATCCCACCATTTTTGGGGTGTTATCGCCCAATTTCCGCCTCAAAATCTCCCCCCTTGTTTGGGAAGATCAGCTGGACTGTGCATCTAATTTATATTATAAGTGACATGGAGTCGTTTTGTTCTGTGGGCCAGAAGTAGTGGGCCAAATGTATTTCATTTAAGACTCTTGCCTCTGACTTGAGAGTCCTTGATGCCAACAGTGGATGGAAGATAATCCATTCTCCAGCTGTGTCATCAAAACCTCTGCCTCTTCCCCAACAAAACTAAAAAAAAGTTTGGAAAGTCACTTTTTCAGATAAAGATTCTCCAACTTGCACTAAAAGAAAAGTATAATTGAAGGATCACTCAAGTTTTAACCAGTAGGCAACCAAAATTGCCAATTTATGCAAAAATTTACAAAAAGTGCACACAATAAATGCAATGATGTCTTTTTCACCTTAACTTACAGACGTAATTTTGTTTTCTAATGAAGCAGAGAGGACTTCAAGACCTGGCTGTTGCAGATGCCAAACTGCGTGGTCATTGAGTCTGGCTGTGAAAGTGCTGTACATATTCTTTAGTTGTCTTATCATAGCTGTTGCTGTGCTGGCGTCTGTAGGTAAGGTGGTTCTGTTATTTTGACACATACTCCATTTTTTTTCCTTCCATACCTCCTTCATAATTGGAAGGATTAACAGATAATGAGATTCCCTAATCATAGAAGTCTGAATCCATGCAGGAGGAAATGGACAAACGTCAGAGTGGAAAAAACAATTCTAACACTACTGCGCCCCTTTATCAGCATGGAGCAGTTTTACCAGAAGAAGGGCGAAAGTTGCTTAAAAAAACTTTCCACTGCCATCCTGAGCTTGGCCATCCCCATGCTACCCTGAACCAGGAGCAGTGCTGCTTCTGTCACACTTACCTCTGGGTGCTTCTCAGTTGATGAAAAAAGTTTTTTGGGAAAAATTTGAACAACATTTTTAAATTGTGCATGTGTGAAGTTGAGATTCGGAAGAGTGGGATTTTGCAAAATCATGCGATTTATAGTGGCAAATGGAAGCCAAATGTTCTGTTAATTTAACTCCCATTTGTCACAATTGATGAGGTATAAGACCCATAACAACGTGACCCTTCCAATGCGGTATGAAATAATGAGGAACTGAATTTTGAAATATGCCTGTAATCTTTGGTCACAGTTACTTGTTCCCATTTAAAATATTGTTGACTATTCTAGAGATGCAAGTCCATTTAACAACTTTTATTAAGCCACATAATAACCACATAATGTTTATTACTCGGTACAAATCTCTCAAATCAGCACACAAGCTGATTTTTTTCCCCTTCCCCAGCCTGGGAAAATTGAGACCAATTGTAGCTTCCACTGTCTGCGTGGTTGAGATAAATTAATTCAGCCTTGGACCTTCTTGACTAATGTACCTCAGCACTACACCTCATGGTTCTTTCGCCTACTGAGAAGGGAACTGGAATATCTTCTTGTTTGATCGATTATGATTCAGCCATAAACACTAAGCATTATTAACCAATTAAATACTCTGAGTTCTTCACTATTTTGTGTGTGACTGTTAGACTAGTAACTGAATGTTGTATTGTTACAGTGTTCAGAAAGGTTGACTCCATAACTGAAGATATCAACGTGGCCCAATCATTGTATGAGACAAAGATTAGCTCTGTTCAGACGAACATTAAAGAGCTAGGTAAGTAATGCTGTTTATATTCTGCAGCAGGCTTGCTCCTGATTTCCAGCATGCCACTATAAGAGTGGAGACTGGACATGTCCCATAGGAAAATAAAGAAAGAAGCTGTTAAGACAAAAGTTGATTAAATAGTTCTAAGGATGATTTCACTTACTGCATAGATGCTGGGATAACCCTGCTTCCTAATAGCATTCCCTTTCCTTTTCTTACTGGAGAACAAGAAAAAGACAGAGAAAATTGCTGAATCCCAGCTTGGTCAATGTTTCACAGCCTGGCAGATCATTGGTGAAAGTCCAGAGGGATATGGAGCAGCAAGTCTGCCAGAAATCACAGATAAAGATGAAATGGGCTAAAGAGGACCTGTAGCCATATTAGAATTACCATTGTGTCAGACCGAGTTGATGGGTAGCAGAGTTGGCTTTAGGAGACTGCGAGCATTCTGATGCTTAGATCAACACTACAGCTTAACTAGAATTGAAGATTATGAGGAAATAAGTGTCTTCAATCGGGATGCCAGCTAAATGGTAGGGACACATTAAAATACCAGTGAAAAGCATCTTAAAGTATGAGGGGGCTAAATTTGAAAGCCCCCGAAAATGGGCGCGGATATCGCGATGCGTGATTAGTCCGCGCCCGTTGAGTCTGATGGAGGCAGCGCGAAAACTTTGTGCTGCCTGCTAATTTAAATGATAGTAGCCTGCAGCCCCAGTGCTGAACGCACTGTTGAGTGGCTGCATGCCTCAGCAGGGGGGCCAAGTTCGTGCGAGGCCAGCACCACTTAAACCTATCCTGCACTACTTAAAGCCAGCCTGCACCTCTTAAAGGGGAGGTGCATTCTGGCTGGAGGAGGTGCTGGAAGTGGCTGGGGAAGACATTCTGAGCAGGAAGAAGATGTGCTAATGGCACAACAGAGAGAGAGCGCCCTCCAAGATTTTCCGATGCAACACTTGGAGGCCTTGGTGCAGAAGGAGGACAGCAGGAGAGATGTCTTCTATCCACAGGAGGCCCTCCAGACAAACTGAAAAGGCAATTTGAGCAGATAGCCATCGCAGTCAATGCCAGCAGTGTAGCCCCGAGGATCTGGTGCAGTGCCACAGGAAGTTTAATGACCTCATTTAAGGTCAGTGAATTCATCTTCAAATGCCATATCCTTACAACTGAACCACTAGGCTCAGATACTGCTCATTTCACGCCCCCCCCCCCTCCCCTTCACTAACCTACCAACAATCTCTATCAATCATGACTCATACCTCACATTCATAGCTTCACCTCGCCCTCACGCACTCAGCACTACTGCAAGCCTGACACCCACATCTCACAGCTTGCACACACTGCCAGCTATTCAACCATGACAGCCACATCACCCAAACACATTGCACCACACTCGCTGACATACTTCCCTCTCTCTTGCAGGACTAGGTGGCTCATAACTGGAGGCAGCAAGGGTTACCCGCTGTGGGACCGGCATGCCTGCATGACCTAACTCCCATGGAGGAGACGGTGCTGGAGATTACTGGAGTGGCCATCGCTGAGCCCATGGCCAGTGGCGGGGCTGAAACAGTCGAAGATGACGGTATCCTCATACCTAATCCTCCTTCTCACACCCCACTTCCCCCTCATCCCACAATCTCTTCCAATTTACAAGCTCCAGATGGTGTAAGCATGCTTTCCCCCTGTCCCCTCACTTTGACCCTAACCTTGTGCCTTTCTCCTTTCAGATAGCCAGCCAAGAACTGCAACCTGGCCAGGCAGTGGTAGGAGAGGAAGAGCTGGAAGAGGAAGGAGGCAGTGATGCTGAAGACACAGCACCATCACTCGATTTCACACTCGCAGCCACCAGCTCAAACACTGACACTCCATGTACTTTAGAGGATAGGTTAGACGCGGGATCTGCACATGGTGAGACACCAGACACCAGTGGCTTGCGGCCAGGGCAGGGGACAAGGGTAGCGCAGGTACCAGCACCCCGGAGGGAGAGGTCGCGCACGAGTTCTTCTGCAGAGGACTCTGATGAGGAATTTGATGCGGCGGCCTACAGAAGAACGCTGATGGGTATGCATAATGCAGTGCTTGGTGCATTGGCAGGCCTGCCAGAAAGCCTGCGTGCAATGTCAAGGAGCATGGAGGAGTCAGGCAGCAACCTTGCACAGGGCTTTGCGCAGAGCTTGGAGCCCCATCCTTTCCAGCATGGAAGTGATGGCCAACTCCATTAGCGCACTTGTGGACCCAACCTTGACGCAGCACCTGATGGCTGATGTCTCAGCTTCCATTGCAGCACAAGCAGAAGCCACCCAACGTAGGACTGAGATGAGGAGGAATTTCTTCACCCAGAGAGTGGTGAACCTGTGGAATTCTCTACCACAGAAGGCAGTTGAGGCCAATTCATTAAATATATTCAAGAAGGAGTTAGATATATTTCTTAAGGCTAAAGGGATATGGGGAAAAAGCAGGGACAGGGTACTGAATTTGGATGATCAGCCATGATCTCATTAAATGGCGGAACAGGCTCGAGGGGCCAAATGGCCTACTCCTGCTTCTATGTTTCTATGTAGTGGAAGCTCAGACTGCTGCCATCGTGGCTGCGGTTATCAGTGTTGAAAGGGGCTTGTAGCGTGTCACAGCAGTCCAGCAATCTGTCCTTCAACAGATTACTAGGAATGCTGAGGCGCCACCCTGGGGGAGTGGCAGTGACTCCGTGGAGCACGAACCTGTTGTCCTCTCTCCGGATGACAGCATTCATCCTCCCACCACTGCCACTCCGCCAGTACCCTTGCTTTTGCCTGTCAGCCAGCCAGCCTTGACTGCTGCCGCCCCATGCTGAGATGGTGCAGTCCGAAGCCGGGCCTTCTAGGCCCAGAGCTGCTCGAGGTCATCTGCAGTCTCCCCCACTGAAAGTCAGCAGCCTTCCACAAGCCTTGCTGCAACCACTGGGGTAGCACTGCGTAGGAGCACTAGGACATGCAAAGGGACACGGAAGACAGGCACTAAGGGAATGCACACAGGTGATTAGTTGGCTTTGGTATGTAATATTGGATGGTTTGATTTATAAATTTGGTTTGGAAGGCAGTTAAGAGTCAGCCACATTGTTGTGGGAGTGGAGCCACATATAGGCCAGACTGGGTAAGAACTGCAGGTTTCATTCCTGAAAGGACATTATTGAACCAGCTGGGTTTTCACAACAATCTCACAGCATCATGGTCACTTTTACTGATGGCAATTTTTTTAAAGCTCAATTTAAATGCTCAAACTACCATGGTGGGATTTGCATTCACGTTCTCTGAATCATCCATCCAGACATCTGGTTTACTAGTCCAATAACAACCACTACAGCTGATTATATCTGTATCTATGGCAACTTATAAAACTATTCATGGCTTCAAAAAAAGTTGACATAGCCTCAAAGTAGCTGTACAAAAAATCACTGTACAGACACTGTTCACCCCTAACTACAATAATTTGGAGAAACAGCCTCTCACTGAGCCTACTCAAATGGACAAGCATCTAAAGTTACTCCCACTTACCTCCAGTAGAACCAACCTATGGATTTATCTATCTGTGGAATGAGCAACATCTCAACACATCAACAATGAAATGATCATGCTATTATGGGTTGTTACTGGGTATTTGCAAGCGATCAGTGTTCCAAAGGATTTTTGATAACATAAATACTGGCCTCTGATATTAAGTTGTAAACCTTATTGGCAGAATATTAATAATTTAAATATTGAGCAATGGAATGGAAAACTCACCAGTATTGTTCAAGTTGCCTGAAGTTGTAGCCCATTACAGCCGATCTGTATACCCATATAAGAGGCAATTTCCCCTGAGGTTTGTGTACATTTTGTGTTTATGCATGGGTGGTGTGGAGTAAGCACACTGGTTAGAATCAGGACAAGGACTGTTGCTGTAAATGAGAATGTGATGTTTTCATTATACAAAAGGAGACCCTGTTCTAAGTACAGGTAAGAACTAATTCAAGCAATGCTGACTGCACAATATATTTTTCATTGGATTTCTATGCCTTTTGGAATGGAGTGCAGCCGTCTCCAAATTATTGTAGTTAGGGATGAATTTACTGTCTGCACATGTACACTTCAGTTAATTTGAAAAGTGAAACAATGGTTTGCTTTTGACTTGGTGATATATGCTTTCCACTGTGAGCATTCATCTTGTGTGTAAACAACTACATGAATATAACATTGAGGAGAAAATTGTTTTCTGTACTTTGATACTTGTTAGCGGTATATCCTTAATATATTTGTTGCTGTGATGAGTCCGTTGATCTCAGTTGGGAGGCAGTGGGGGTATTGGAATGCTGGACAAGTGAGGAAAAGTATCAACCATGTTACCCACTCTTTACTACAATCTGGTGACATCTGTTGGAAGTGTATTTGTGTGGACATTGGTGAGTACAGGATCTGTCTTGAGTGTGCCCCTTCTAGTATCAAATGAGCTATCAAACCTGTCCACTCATGAAGAATGGCCAGGTATCAGCGGACTGCTTGTGCCTTTGGAGCCATATCTTACTAGAAGTTCCTACCTAAGAGGGGGAGTTTTTTTTTAAGTTGCAATTTAAGACTATTTAAATACATTGAATCAAAATTAAATAGATCTGCATTTTCAGTTTGTTCCAAAAATGTTGCTCATATAGAAATCATTTCTGAAAGAGACCCAATAGCAGGTATAGGAGAATTGACTTGTGGATACTCGATTTTAAAAAAGCATGGCCGGGAATTTCTCTTGCAGCTGCTCCCACTCTGCTGCTGTAACTTTGGCAGAAGTGCGGTGGAAACCACGTTTTGTGCATAAATGAGGTTGCTGCTGCATCTAGGACAAATTTACAGTAGCAGAGCAGCTCTGAGGACTTTCCTGTCCCATATACAACCATGGCCCTTTTACACCAATTATATCAATGATACCTCTTCAAATATGAACACAAAAAACAGTTTGGCAAAGAAGTGGTACAAGAGCAAATAGCTAGGTTTTATTCTCTCTGTTGACATGCTACTAGTTTAGCTTTGGTATTATTGGCTATTCCTTGTTGATCTTTATTTTTGCACCAACCGCGAGTTTTCAGGTCCCTGGAAGTGATGGACACTTTTTTTTTCCATCATAAATGACTTTATCATAAAAGTCCTTTTATGTATTTGTAAGATTTTGATTTCATCTTTACTTTTCTATGAGGACACAAATAATCTTATGAATTACAAGCATTATGGGAAGCAGGCAACCAGGAGGACAAATTCAATAAAGAAAACAAAAACAGAGAAAATACTAAAGCAAAATAACATTTTTTTATTCCCCCCCACCCCCCAGATCAAAAATCCATAAGCAAGAATTGCTCGTCGTGCCATGAAGTTTCCCAGTTTTCACAAGAAATCATTGACTTGCAGAAAGAGTTTGAACAGATTCAGCAGCTACTTTTGGTACAAGAACCTGTGTTGGATGAGACTGTCCAAAACCATCTAACACTTTCATCTGACAACAGAAAAATCAATAAGGAGGTTACCCATTATTCAACGTCTATTGAACAGATCAACCAAACGGTGGAAAGTTTTTCAGTGAAAATAAATAGCTTGCAAGTACTTGTAAAGGAACTCGATGAGTTTATGAGTAGACTGTCCCAGGACCAGTACAAAATAAGGATTGGTGTACAACACATTAACTTCACCAGCAACCAGAATTCTTTGTGGCTTGAAGAAATTCAAAGAAAAACTGATGAGGAAACCTTAATATTACAGAAGATAGTGACAGACTGGCAGAACTCTACAAAAGTGTTTGGAGTGTTAAGGGCTTCAGTGAGTAAGATGAATGACGTGGTGAAAAGTATTCAGAGTACTCTGGCCACCACACTCCAGAGGATCTCACAGAATTCTGAGGTCATGCACGACTTAAGCTTGCAACTACTGGCTGTGCATGAGCAGTTCGACAATATATCTACCTTCCTTGATGACCATGAAGAAAATATTCAGGACATTATTTATCATGCAAAATATTACGAAAATAGGACTGCTGAGAGGTTCGAAACCATCATGGGGCGAATGGTTTCCCATGAAACTGAAATTAACACCATACTGGCCAACATCAATGCCACAAACAACCATGTTCACAGTATGATAAAATATATCAGTGATGTGAGGGCATCTTGTTCAAGTGGGCTTGGAGCACATTCAGAAGAACTTTACTATCTCAACAATTCTCTGGCCAATATTCAGAGCACCACTGATATGTTAAGGCAGCGCTATAATCTCTTGAGTGCAACACTGAATGGAGAAATAAGCAAACTTGCTGTTTTAATGGAAGAAATGAAAATTATCGATGCACAACATGGAGAGGCAATCAAAAACTTCACAATTTTGAGAGGTGAGCAACTTTTATTTCCTTTAAAAAAAAATCAGAATAGTGCATTGTGATTGTGTGGTTATGTTTCTAGTCGCTATTCCTGGTGGTGCCAGAGTAGAATGGATAATTGGGGGCCAGAAAGTTGAGTAGCAATTGCATTCATTGGATGTCTGCCCACTTGTATAATGAGTATCCTCTTGTGATGGAATTACAAACTGGCCTTAAGTGCTCTCGCACAAACCGCGTGAAAGCGTCATCCTAAATTATAATACATAGTAACAAGATGGAAATCATCACAGGAGCGATTTCCTGATTTTTCTCACAGGGACGGCACTGTGCACTCAAATTGGCCGTATAAAATGTTCTGGGTTGGCAAAGTCAATACTTAAATGTAGACCTGTTTATTTGAAAGTGGACTTGAACTTTGAACTTGTGACCGGTTAAATCTTTTTTGTGTTTTTAATTTTGGAGGATGTTGACCCATTTTTTTGCCCCAAGATTTATTGCTGATCAAAATTCTGGGTATTCTGGCCTCTTGCACATCCCAGATTTTATTCACTGCACCATTGGCGGCCGTGCCTTCAGCTGCTTAGACCCCAAGCTCTGGAATTCCCTCCCTAAACCTCTCCGCCTCTCTATCTCTCCTTTTAAGACGCTCCTGTGAAGCATCATGAGATGTTTTACTATGTTAAAGGTGCTGTATAAATTTCTTCACTCTATGCCATGCATTTATAGCACATCTATTTACAGTCACTGCTCCCCTGTCTTTAACGCCAAGGCCTAGAAATTTGTCTCTGGTGGTGGCGCAAAACGGGCGGTATAAGCTCGGCTGCCTGTTCTGCGCATCCTCTGATAGTCAGTTCTGTTGCAGTCAATGTAACTGAACATCAGGCGCTGTGTATAACAGGCGGCCGATCCATACCGCCTGTTTTGCGCCGAGACGAATTTCATGGCCTGAGTATCCTTAATGAAGTAAGTTGCTGTGGGGATGTACAGAGCAAAAAATATTGGAAAGAACATGCTTAGAATTATTTTTATTTTTCAGTTGATAATTTAGCAATATACAAATGCATACGAATTTATATGCGTGCAAGTCTGCCAAAAGCAGATGGCCACTAAGTCCTGATCACTTCCTGATTTATCATTTCTGCCAGGATCAAATGTGTTTACAATCAACTTGTTTATCTCTCTCCCTACATAGTGCATATAACACGATTCCAATGTAATTCAGTTTGTCGATTATCATAACTATGAAAATACAACAACAACTTGTATTTATATAGCGCCTTTAACGCAGTAAAACGTCCCAAGGTGCTTCACAGGAGTATTAAAAGACAAAGTTTGACACTGAGCCACATAAGGATAAATTAGGGCAGGTGACCAAAAGCTTGGTCAAAGAGGTAGGTTTTAAGGAGCGTCTTAAAGGAAGAAAGAGAGGTAGCGAGGTGGAGAGGTTTAGGCAGGGAATTCCAGAGCTTAGGCCCTAGGCAACAGGAGGCACGGCCACCAAAGATTGAGCGATTATAATCAGGGATGCTCAAGAGGGCAGAATTAGAGGAGCACAGATATCTCGGGGGGTTGTGGGGCTGGAGCAGATTACAGAGATAGAAAGGGGCGAGGCCATGGAGGGATTTGAAAACAAGGATGAGAATTTTGAAATCGAGGCGTTGCTTAACCGGGAGCCAGTGTAGGCCAGCGAGCACAGGGGTAATGGGCGAACGGGACTTGGTGCGAGTTAGGACACGGGCAGCCGAGTTTACATAAACAAAAAAATATCTTTGCATACTGACTTCCCAAATACAGACTCCCATGGCTATCGTTTAAACATGTGCATAAATTTGCGTAGGTTTGAAAAAAATGCCTCCACTATCGTGTCAGTGCACATTTAGATATGTACTACTCTTATCTTTTCTTTCCAATGAATGTGTTGGAAGTCTGTAAATGAAGAGCACACAAAGCAAGTGGAGGAAATGAGGAATATTGTCAGCAGGAACTTCTAGATCGCAAACCACAGATTTCTACTTCTAAACAAGTTGGCTGATAGAGTCCAAGATACTTGCTAACTTTACAATAGTGCTACTTTTGAAGTTTCAGAAGTAAACCATAATCTATATGAAGGTCACACCTTTGAAACATTAAGTCAAATAATAGAACTTTATTTGGCAGTAAGTAGCAGATTAAGTAACTGACAAGTGGTGCTGAGCTAAATCCAGTATTGTAACAGTTTAGACTCTTATTATCATAACCACATCGGGGACAAAAATCCTTGGCCTTGCTCCACTGGTGGAAGTGCAGAGGAACCGGCATTGGTGACCTGATTGAACTATGATCTGGGAGGGGTCACATGTGGGAGCAACTTGGGCAGCTGTTGGGGGTGGGGGTGGGGGTCGTGAGTATCACTGGCAATTGGCTAGTGCCGCAACCGGTGGCATCAGGTGGGAACGTTTTTTAAACCCCCCTCTAAGACAGCTGAAAACAATCATGATGCTGAAATTGTATGGGAGTCCGGCTCAGTACCCAGGTGGACACGACCTGCATCAGAGATTGCGTGGGTCATGCCAGGAGCAAGAATTTCTGGCGATCCTGGAGCTGGACAGGAGCACCACACTTCGGATAAAGAAAGACTTGCATTTGTGTAGCACCTTTCATGATCTCAGGACATCTCAAAGCGTTTTAAAGCCAATTACGTACTTTTGAAGTGTAGGCACTGTTGTAATGCAGGAAGCGCGGCAACCAATTTGTGCACAGAAAGCGCCCACAAACAACAATGAAATAAATGACCAGATCATCTGTTTTAGTGATGTTGGTTGAGGGATAAATGTTGTACGGGATTTTTTATGTCCATCTTAGAGGGCAGACGAAGCCTCAGTTTACATCTCATTCAAAAGACAGCACTCCCTCAGTACTGCACAGAAGTGCCAGCCTAGATTTTTGTGCGCAGATCTCTGCAGTAGGGCTTAAATCCACAACCTTCTGACTCAGAGGCGAGAGTACTACTACTGACACCCAATATACTGCTCCTGTCTAGTGCTGGGGCTGGTGAAGAGCAAGACGATTTGCTCTTTAGAGAATGTGCAAGATTAGGCAAACAACTCGGACAGTACAAAGGAAATTGAAGTCAGATGATTCAAGTTGACCAGTAGGGACATCACGACACACGCATGCACTTCCTTTGAATCGTAAGTTGGAGTATGAATTATTACACTTGGGACCACACAGAAATCAGAAGTGTAACAAAAAGCTTATTTTCCAACAAGTCAGTGTGCAAATTCAACACAACACCTAGCCCCTGACATCACTGTAACAAATATAGGAATTTTGTCCTTTTTAAGTTCGTGTATAATTATAAAAGATGTTTGCAAACCAGATTCAGTTCTCTTGCTCTTCCCCTTAATTTTAAAATACCAGACTCCTACCAGTTTGTGGAAACTAAAAGGCTTTCTTTGATCTGGGATGTGATTGCATACAGTGTCCTTAAAACAAAAATGAAGATTACAAGGTGTCATCACCTGAGCTGACTCTGTGGTAAAGGACAGCTCAGCAATGCTAAGCTGATGCTGAGCACTATTGTAATTTAGAAAGTTCTGCTTCAGCAGTTAGCTCTTATATAGCATTGTATTCAAATTGATCACGTCATTTTAAAATGTCTGAATCATATAGTTCTTTTGAACTGTGAACATCAGAGAATTTTGGTTTAAAGCTGGATTGTGAATGCAGTTCCCCAGTTTATTTTCAACCTGAGCCGACCAGAAGCAAGAACTCCAAATTGCAGGGTTCCATGAGGTACACCACGAAGGATGGACTCATGAAACTGAAAGACTTTGGGCTGGACTTTGCGGTAGAAATAATGGTGAGGATAACCGTACTCATCGTTATTAAAGAGTAAATTGAACAGCAACTTCCGGCGACCGCACATGCGCAGTTAAACACAAAATCAGGAAGTTGTTGTCCAAGATGCCCTGCTCCTCCAGAAGCTACGTGATACTGGTATCTCGCCCAGAGACTCTGCATTGAAACACATGGAACAGCGTGAAGTTGCTGTACTTAACCTGATATATACGAATTAAACTTGCCAGAAAAAGTTAGGGCTTGTCCATTCCAGTGTAAGTAACCTTTTAACGGTGTGATAAGTCTTAATTACTGCAAAACAACCTCTCTGGCACTGAAAATTAATTATTACAAGTGTGGAGTCTCATTCCTTCAGATTTTAAAATTATTGGAGATTTAACATTTTAAAATAGTTTTCTCCTTTTTCTTTCTGTCTCTTTTATCTCTCTCTCTTAATCCCATCTTTCTTTCTCTCTCTCTTTGCTTTCAGTACCTGATTTGATGTTGAATTCACTATTGTAACTGACACTTCCTGGTTCAGACTCTGCGCTGCTCATTAATGATTTTTCAATCTTATTGGTTAAGGAAATATGCAGTTGCTTGTCCTGTTCACACAGGTCCTAGATCCCCTTTAGAGGCCGCTGCACTTTTTGGATGGGTGGCTGATAGGAACTTCCAGTGCAAAAGCCCATAGAAAATCTATGGGCAAGTGGAAGAATCGCTGTTTGTTCGCCACTGACCGTAATATCCAGCCCATTGCTGTAGTAGTGCTAATACAATGGGTGCCACCCAATGTGTTTTAGCCTCTGTAGAATCCTGAGGCCTTCTGGGCTCAGTGCAGACAAAACCAGCTGGGCTGATCAAATGACACTGGGAGCCTGCACACAAAGTTCTTTAGAGCCGCGAAAATTACATAGATGGGGCTGAAATTCCACTCCCATAGGCATGTGGTGTTGGCACCTTCCAGGTGCGCAGACATGGATTTGCGCTAACTCCAGGATTTCTAATAGGGCTTCACTATTGTAAATTAGTGACCCAAATGTTCTCCCCTACGTGGCATAAGCATCCCTATTGTTAAAAGACCGCAAATCCCCTGACTCACCGCTGGCAATGCCAAAGGTAATCTTCTATTATCCTTAAAATGTTCTCCCTGACTGTATGTTTAGGAAGAGGGAGGGAGTTGACCGAATACACTACTGACAAGGGGGCAAGAAACTCAAACAAACCTTAAAAATACTGTTAACTAAGAAATCATTTTGAACTGTACAGTCATTTGCTAGAATAAAAATTCTTGAACAAAATGATGCAATCATTACAGTGCAAATGAATTATCTTTATCATAATGAGCAGATCTTTTAGAAGATTGTGAACTGTGTGTTATTAAACATATTTAAAAAGTATTGCAATTAATCCAGTTCAGCAGCCTGCCAGAACAGCCACAAAAGACTAGCTTCTCAGTGAGCGGATGATGCCATGTCCTATTAAAGGTCCTAGACCTATGAAAGACTATTGCTGCAAGTTATAGTGGCATCAAAAAAAAACCTTCAATTTCTAGACCATTAGGTTGAGACTTGAGTGGCTCTGATGCCAAATTGATGACCAGATGTCAAGTTATTACAACTGAGATGTTGCAACATCTTTTATTCTTTTAAGGTTTCCATAAGCTTTGACATGGTTAACAGTAGGGATACTGGCCTGTAGTTATAGGGTCTGATTTAATCCCTTCTTTTAGATAGGGATGATGTTTACTGCTTTGCATTCAGACTAAACACTATCCTTGACAGAAACATTGAAAAAAGATTGGCCAGGACAGCAACTAGTTCCTCTGAGAGGGCTGAACCACCTGTGTCTTTTTACGTCAGCAGTTTTTCCAAGCAAACCTTTTGCAAGGAGATGTTTAAAACAATAAACTTGATTTACCTGATTTTTCATGGATCTTCTGGTCCATGACGTTACATTTCAGATGGCGTTTCAGTAGACATTGGGTGAAGATTTCCCCAGTGCCCTTAATACAACATAGAGTTAATAAGGCTGTATCCATTCTTGGCTACGAGTTCTTTTGGTTAGGCTGTGTAACATTGTAAACCATTTTTTTTAGAAATCTTCCCCTCTGACATTTAACAGCTGTGCTTTATTATACAACAGTGTGGCATGTACTACTCAGGAAGAGAGATAGTTAGATTTGGCCCAGTATTGATACCCAGGAATTTCCCTTAAAATTGTGCACTTTGGAGCCTTAGATTTATGTCTGATGAGCTGACAATGGGGTGTTTTTTTTGTTGAAAGTTGGTATAGTTGTAGATTTACCTCGTTTAGTTGCCCGATCCACCCTGTGTTTCAAGGTATTTGTACTTTTTGGCTAAAACTAAATATTTATTGAACTAATGTCAGTAGTTAGCAAAAGCAAAATACTGCGGATGCTGGAAATTCAAAATAAAAACAGAAAATGCTGGAAATGCTCAGCAGGTCAGGTAGCATCTGTGGCGAGAGAAACAGAGTTAATGTAAAAGGTCATCGACCTGAAACATTGAGGGGAATTTTAACATGGGGGTGCGTGTGGGTTTGGGTGCAGGGCGGAGTGGGGTTGGGGGTTTGGGTGGCGGGGGGTTAAAACCGGGGAAAATGACAGCACATCGGGAAGCCGGCTCCAACCCGCCGACTTCCTCACTTCACTCGAGCGTGTTGGGCTGTGTGGGCGTAACTGCCTCGGGAGAAACAGGTAGTCAATTAACATGTTAATCACTCAATTAGAGTGCTTTTTACAGAAATTTTTTAATTTAACGTCGCGTCCATGGGTTTCCTGGGCTTCTTGAAAGTTGCCAATGAAAGCAAAGCGAGAAAACAGCGGCACTTGAGGGGTCCATCTCGTGGGAAATATGGCAATCAATACTCAGTACTCACAGCTGCTTTCTTACCTGCTAGTGGGAAAGGGTGGTCACAGTACTTTTAAGAACATTAAAAAATACGAGCAGGAGTAGGCCATACGGCCCTTCGAGCCTGCTCCACCGTTCAATAAGATCATGGCGGATCATCGACCTCAACTCCACTTTCCCACCCGATCTCCATATCCCTTGATTCCCCTAGAGTCCAAAAATCTATCTATCTCAGCCTTGAATATACTCAAAGACTCAGCATCCACAGCCCTCTGGGGCAGATAATTCCAAAGATTCACAACCCTCTGAGTGAAGAAATTCCTCCTCATCTCGGTCTTAAATTGCCTATCCCTTATCCTGAGACTATGCCCCCTAGTTCTAGACACTCCAACCAAGGGAAACAACCTCTCAGCATCTACCCTGTCAATTCCTTGCAGGATCTTGTATATTTCAATGGGATCACCTCTCATTCTTCTAAACTCCAGAGAGTTTAGGCCCATTTTACACAATCTCTCATCATAAGACAGCCCTCTCATCCCAGGAATCAATCTAGTGAACCTTTGTTACACCGCCTCCAAGGCAAATATATCCTTCCTTAGATTAGGAGACCAACACTGTGCACAGTACTCCAGGTGTGGTCTCACCAAGGCCCTGTACAATTGTAGCAAGACTTCCTTACTCTTATACTCCAACCCCCTTGCAATAAAGGCCAACATGCCATTTGCCTTCCTTATTGCTTGCTGTACCTGCATGCTAGCTTTCTGTGTTTCTTGCATGAGGCCACCCAAATCTCTCTGAACACCAATATTTAAAAGTTTCTCACCATTTAAAAAATATTCTGTTTTTCTATTCTTCCTACCAAAGTGAATAACCTCACATTTCCCTACATTATACTCCATCTGCCACCTTACTGCCCACTCACTTAGTCTATCTATATCCTTTTGCAGACTCTTTGGGCTCGAGTTTCACCGGCCCGTGGAGGCGGGATTGGGGGCATGTGGGGAGTTAAAATAGCAAAAAATGGCGGGCGGGCCCGATCCCGCCTCCATCCCGCCTCCGCCGAATTTTCCCAGTTGTGAGTTTTCAGATCCCGTTCCCGTCCCGCCTCCACGAGGCAGGATAGGCCCTTAAAGCCATTGACAAGCTCTTAATTGGCTCTAGAATGCCATTTTGAGAGGCTATTCTGATTTTTACAGGTTTCCCACGTGATGCACGCCTCCTCTGAAACACGACGGTGAAACCTGGCGGTTACACATTTGGCTTGCTGGCTTTCAGCTGCAGCTCCACCATTAAAGAGTAGTTTGGAGCAATCATCATTTGCAGGTGGCAGAACTTAGTTGTTTCAGGTCTGGGGAAACTTTAGCAGGCCTACTCATTGTTGTGGAAGTTTGGAGCCTGACACCCATCTCCAGTGTGAGCTCCTGGGAGACCCCTCACCCCACCCTGACTCAGCGCTTCCTCAACTGAGGCATTTATCAGAAGAATGGGAACCATTCGGTTCCTTTCCCCCTGGACATCAGATGAGGACAAACACCAGCCGCGGCAGCAGGAGAACCCTGAGCAACAGCAGAACCAACTGCAGGAGCAACAGCAGCAGCTCCAACATGCTGCTCAGCCACCTGAAGCTGCTCCGGGCAGAGGGTGCCAGCGCATGGACGAACGTCGACGCAGGAGATACCCCCAAAACAGGGTCTACAGACAGAGGATCAGCTACCTCAACATGACTGAGCAGCAGTGCCAAAGGCGGCTCCGACTTTCGCGAGAGGTCGTGGGTGACATCTGCACACTGGTGCAGCAAGACCTGGAGCCCAGAGGAGCAGGTGGACACCCCTTACCAGTGGCCCTCAAAGTCACCACCGCACTCAACTTTTTTGCCTCCGGCTCATTCCAGGGATCAGCAGCAGACATCAGCGGCATCTCCCAGCCGGCCGCACACACTTGCATCACGCAGGTAACCGATGCCCTCTTTGCCATCGTGCACAATCACATCCATTTCTTCAAGGATCAAGCAAATGTCACGGCGCGTGTGGTTGGGTTTGACAATCTGGCAGGCTTTCCAAGGGTGCAGGGCGTTGTTGACTGCATGCATGTGGCCCTTAAGGCACCCCATCGCAATCGAGGTATTTTTGTCAACCGCAAGGGCTTCCACTCCCTCAACGTACAGCTGGTGTGTGACCACAAGAAGGAAATTTTGCATGTTTGTGCCAAGTACCCTGGCAGTTGCCATGACTCCTTCATCCTGCGCCAGTCTAGTGTGCCTCCGCTCTTCAGTCCGCCAGACCAACTTAACGGATGGCTACTTGGAGACAAGGGCTATCCCCTGAAGAAGTGGCTAATGATGCCGTTGAGGAGCCCATCCAACGAGGCTGAGGAGCCCATCCAACGAGGCTGAGGAGCGCTACAACTCAAGCCACATTTCCACCAGAGCCATCGTCGAGCAAACCATCGGCTTGCTGAAGATGCGCTTCAGATGCCTGGATAGATCAGGTGGAGCTGTGCAGTACGCGGCAGCCAGGGTCTCCAGAATCGTCGTGGTTTGCTGTGCGTTTCACAACATGGCACAGCGCCGTGACTTACAGATTGCTGAGGTCCAAGAGGCTCCTCACATATCCTCCTCAGATGAGGAGGAGGAGAGAGAAAACAAACATCTGGCAGAAGTGCATCAACCAGCGGTGGCAATACGCGAGACCATTGCTGGCCGGGATGAAAGGAACGCACTCATCTTGGCCAGATTTGCCTAGCCTAGCCAAGCAACCACTTTTGCCTTGCAGCTTCTTGCCAGAGCATCGTTAATGGCCAGGAACCATCGTCTTCCTAGCACTCTGACCATAATTCTGACAACTGCTACTCCTCCTAAGCCCGCAATGTAGAAGTCCCAATAGCGATATGACACAGGCTACAACTGCAGCAGTAGCCATCAGATTTTTTATTTACAAGAAGCTACTGATGGCTTATCAAAATTAAACATAACATTTCACAAAAGTGACAATCCTTGTGACTATTTGTGCAGTTTCTTTCTCTTACGCGTGCTTCTACGTGGTGGTTCCCCCTTGGCATCAGCAGATGTGGAGGCCCCTTGCTCACTCTGTTGCTGCTCCTGTCTCGACACCTTGGGCAGGCGTCCTCTGGGGTTGCGAGCCTGTGAGGGCTCGCCAACAGTCTGCTGCTCCTGCGGCTGTGCAGGGGTTGAGACGTCGATCTCAGATAGGTGGGGGCTCTGGTGGGGCTCTGACCGAGGACTTTGCAGTGTCATGGTCGTGTGAGCGCTTGGAGAGGAGCCCCCACTTCCTTGTTCTCTGCCACCAACATCCCTCTCATGGGTCAGCCCCACTTCAGAACTAGCAAGTGGCTTGACAGCACCTTGCTGCACTTCATGGGGGGACATGAGGACCCGTTTCTGTACTTGAAGTCCTACTGCTGAGGACTTGCATGAAGGTCTGGCTTGATTGCTCAATAGCTGAACATTGCTCCTCAAGAGATGCCAGTCTATTCTGAGCAAATACCATGTTTTCCATACCCTGGCGAGTAAGCTCCTCCATGGCCGTTACCATCCTCTCCTCTACCGTTGCCATCCTCTCCTCTACGGTAGCCAGCCTTACCATGGAGGTAGACATAATTTCCACAGAGGTTGCCATCCTTTCTGTGGTGATGCGTTCATGCGCCACCGCCTCCATAAAGGCTCTGCTCATGTTAGCGATGGACTCAACCGGTGACTCAACCGTGGCTAACAAGGGAAATTAGGGATAGCATAAGATCCAAGGAGAGAACATATAAATTGGCCAGAAAAAGCAGCAAACCTGAGGATTGGGAGCAGTTTAGGATTCAGCAAAGGAGGACAAAGGGATTAATTAAGAAGGGGAAAATAGAATCTTGGAGCAGACTTAGGTTTGCTGGTGCACATGATGCCTCCAGGTCACTGTAGCAACAAAGGCCAGAAGGTTGGCAGTCTGCAAAGGAAGCAAGTCCTCTTGCAGACCTTAAAAGCAGCAGCAATGATGGCGTCATCGGAGGCGACTTTCAGACTGGAAAAGCTAATTGGGCTAGGAGTTTCCACACACAGGAACTCAATTGCCCAATCAGGGGAAAATCACGTTTGTAACACACATCGCATGAGAGTCGGGTGGATAACACGGAAATTGGATGACACAACCCCAGCCCGCCCCCATCGGAAAATCGAGCCCTTTGTGTTCTCCTCACAGCTTACTGTCCCACCTAGCTTTGTATCGTCAGCAAACTTGGATACATTACACTCAGTCCCTTCATCTAGGTCATTAATATAGATTGTAAATAGCTGAGGCCCCAGCACTGATCCTTGCGGCACCCCACTAGTTACAGCCTGCCAACCTGAAAAAGACTCGTTTATCCCTACTCTGTTTTCTGTCCGTTAACTATTCCTCTATCCATGCTACTATATTACCCCCAATCCCATGAGCCCTTATCCTGTGTAATAACCTTTTATGTGGCACTTTATCGAATGCCTTTTGAAAATCCAAATATACTACATCCACTGGTTTCCCTTTATCTACCCTGCTAGTTACATCCTCAAAAAACTCTAATAAATTTGTCAAACACGATTTCCCTTTCATAAAACCATGTTGACTCTTGCCTAATCATGTTATGATTTTCTAAGTGCCCTGATGCCACTTCCTTAACAATGGATTCCAGCATTTTCCCGACGACTGATGTCAGGCTAACCAGCCTGTAGTTCCCTGTTTTCTCTCCCTCCTTTCTTGAATAGCCGTGTTACATTTGCAACATCCAATCCACTGGGACCATTTTAGAATCTAGGGAATTTTGAACCCTAGGATGTAGGCCTTCAGGCCCAGGGGATTTGTCGGCTTTTAGTCCCATTAGTTTCTCTAGTACTTTTTCTCTACTTATATTAATTACGTTAAGTTCCTCACCCTCATTAGACCCTTGGTTCCCCATCATTTTTGGTATGCTTTTTGTGTCTTCTACTGTGAAGACAGATACAAAATATTTGTTTAACGTTTCTGCCATTTCCTTATTTCCCATAATAATTTCTCCTGTCTCAGCCTCTAAGGGACCAATGTTTATTTTTGCTACTCTCTTCCTTTTACATACTTGTAGAAGCTCTTACAATCTGTTTTATATTTCTTGCTAGTTTTCTCTCATTCTATTTTTTCCCTTTTTACCAATTTTTTGGTCATCCTTTGCTAGTTTCTGAAACTCTTCCAATCCTCAGGCTTACTACTATTCTTCGCAACATCTTCTTTCAATCTAATGCTATCCTTAACTTCTTTAGTTAACCGCGGATGGATCACTTTTCCCATGGAGCTTTTGTTTCTCAATGGAATGTATTTTTGTTGAGAATTATGAAATGTTTCTTTAAATGCTAGCCACTGCTTATCTACCGCCATACTTTTTAATCTATTTTTCCAATCTACCTTAGCCAGCTTGCCCCTCATACTGATGTTATTGGCTTTATTTAAGTTTAAGACTCTAGTTTCGGACTTAGGCAAGTCACTCTCAAACTTAATGTGAAATTCTATCATATGATCACTCTGCCCCAGAGGATCCTTTACTATGAGATTGCTAATTAACCCTGTCTCATTACACAATACAAGATCTAAAATAGCCTGTCCCCTGGTTGGTTCCATGACGTATTGTTCCAGGAAACTTTCCCGAATGCATTCCACAAACCCGTCCTCCAGACTACCTTTGCCAATTTGCTGAGAGTTTACTTTCTTCACTTTTCATCAGAAATCCGTCCAATGAAGCGAAACAGCGCTACAATGGATGCCATATGACCACCAGATGTGTGATCGAAAAAATCATCGACATGCTGAAGATGCGCTTCAGTTGCCTAGAGAGATCTGAGGTTCCCTTCAGCACGCACCAGCCAGGGTCTCCAGAATGGTCGTGGTGTGCTGCGCTCTGCACAACATTGCACAGCAGCGAGGTTTGGACCTGCAGAAGGAAGAAGGTGAAGATCTCAGGACCACCTCGGATGATTCGGGGGGTGGTGGGGGGGCGGGGGGGGGGCGGTGGAAGGAGGAGGATGAGGAAGGTGATGAGAGCAATGCACCTCCAGCTGCTCACATTGCTGCCAGGGATGCTGTTATTAATGCAAGGTTCATTTACGTTGCTGCAGTGGACCCATGTCACAAGGAAATGCAATGGCCACTCTTCCCACCCTCCCCTCACGCACCCCCCCCCCCCCCACCAATGCCACTAACAAAAAGTAGTCTTGCAAACAACCCCTTGAACATCTCTTTCCCCCCCCCCTTCACATTCATCCCCATCAATTGATGTCTTCCTATTTATCAAGTTAAAAAGCGACTTACCAGCCAGCACCCAAGAATGGACAAAACGGAAAGTGGTGCAAAATAATATTTGGGACCTAACTGAAGAACAGAAACTTGCACAACATTTTCTCATACACCTATCTGCATACCCTTGTGCAAATACAAAGCCTTGCTCTTTTTCCGACAACTCCTACATGGTGTAACCCCTGTGGCTTGACCAGAGGTGGAAGCAGGCTGTTCAGATCCCTGCTCTGACTGTTGAGATGCTCTTGGCCGATGTGCTCTGAGTTTTGGAGCCGGGAGAACCCCACCAAAGACAGTTCCACCTGCACCAGTGCAGGGGCAGAATTGGCCATCGGGACACGAGGCAGAATATGGGCTACTGACTGAGGGTGGGGTGGGGGAACAATGGCTGAGAAGTGGAAGCACTTTGAGTGGAGTCCCCACTTCCATGTCCCCTATCGCCATCATCCCACTCATGGCCCAGCCGCACTTCACTGCTACCACTGTGCTGGAGAACACTTTGGTGCAGATCAGTGACACGCTGTAAGACCAAGGCTAAGGTATCTGCCATTCTATTTAAGGTGGCAGACATGTTGGCATCCAGAGTCTGCATGTCCATGGTCAAGGCATGCATGGACTCATTTGATTGGAGCGTTTGATGTACCATGGCACTGGCCACTCTACCCATGGAAGAACACATCATCACAATGGCCTGCGACATCAACCCACTCCTGCTTGAGGTGGACTCCTGCATTCTCTGCATAATCATCGTGAGTGTGCTTGGAAGGCCTGTCAGTACATTGCATATTCTCTGCTGCTGCTCAGTGATTCTCCTTTTCATCAATGGCCCCCGGGGTACAGCATCTGTGTCCATCTGAGCAGAGCTTGGAGAGGGCTTTGCCCTCTGACATGGATTCTCCACTGCTGTTCCTGTCACCACCATCTGATCTTGCTCACTTGTGAAGTGCGAGTCACCAGTTGAAAACCCAACTATCTGTCTACGAGGTCCCACCAAGTGACAGTATCTGAGCTGGTGCATGGTACGCCTGTGATGTACCACCCTCAGAAGGAATCAGGTCCTCCTGAGGAATTGTTGTCTATGACCTGCAGAAAAATAAAGAAAGACTTGCATTTATATAGCGCCTTTCCTGACCTCGGGGCATCCCAAAGTGCTTTACAGCAAATTAAATACTTTTGAAGTGTAGTCATTGTTGTAGGAAACGCATAGCCAATTTCCACACAGCAATGTGATAATGACCAGATAATCTGTTTAGTGATGTTGATTAAGGGATAAATATTGACCAGGACACCAGGGATAACTCCCCTGCTCTTCTTCGAAATAGTGCCATAGGATCTTTTACATCCACCTGAGAGAGCAGGTGGGGCCTCAGTTTAATGTCTCATCCGAAAGACGGCACTTCCAACAGTGCAGCACTCCCTGAGTACTGCACTGGAGTGTCAGCCTAGATTTTTGTGCTCAAGTTTCTGGAGTGGGATCTGAACCCACAACCTTCTGACTCAGAGGCGAGGGTGCTACCAACTGAGCTACAGCTGACACATACCCAGCAACTCCTACTGCACGGGTGAAGGTTCTGTCGAAGATAAAAGACATGAATGGGTACTAGCAAGGTGAGAATATTGCAAGTTATCATTATTAACATGATATTTCACTCACTGTTCAAATCAAGTCAACATGACTGCCGTATGACATGTAGATGACTGATATTTAATTGTGTCACCAGGTAGCTGGGAGCTCTCCGTCTAGCCACCTCCAATGGCTAGGCAGGCCGAAAATCCACTGATCTCCAGTGCCTCCTCCTCTTTAGTTGTGAGTTGGCTGGAGGGCCACCTCCGGTTCTCTCCCTTCCCCTGGTGTTCTGTGCTCTCTTCTGCAATGATGGAACAAACAGACCTATGAGTGAGTGTAATGGCATGTGGATGGACTTCATTTGCTGAGGGTGACTATGAGGGAGAGGCATGAAATTGCATAAGGAAGAGTGGGAGTAGTGAATGGATAGATGGGGATGTGAGGAAGTACATAGAAAGACAGGGCTGGTGCACCTGTAAGGTAAGTGGGTGTGAGGAGTGATGTGCTGGAGAAGGCAAAATGAGGGGGTTGGGGTGATTTGCACATCAAGATGTAGGTAAATGTGCCTCTGCTCTCATCTTTCCTGCCCTGGTTAGGTCATTAAACCGCTTCCTGCATTGGATCCAGGAGCGTGGCACTACGCTCTTGCTGCTCACCTCCTGGGTAACGATCCAACCACGTCTTCTTTGTTTCTGTCGCAGGTTTCTTACTCCCGTTGTTGGGGAATAGTATGTCCCTCCGTTTCCTCACAGCCCCCAGCAGCACTTTTATGTCCAAATGACTCTTGAGGTACTTGATTTGAAACAAGGAAATTTTTCCACCACCTAACACAGCCTAACCAAAAGAACTCCTAGACAAGAATGGAACGTGTTTCACGTCGCTGCACTCTGTTGGCAGTTAAAATTGCTTTGGGATCTTAATGACATCATCGGGCCCTGATTTACATTATTCATGAGGCTCCTGCCTGAGTCAGGTGGAATTCTCAAACACCCAAGTAAATAGCGGCATTAAAACAGCTGCAGGGTGGGGAAAAGAGCGGTAAGTTCACCGCTTGGAGTTTAACTCCCATTCCGTCCGGTTTCCACCAGGTAGAGGGCGTTAAAATTCATCCTTTTATCATGACTCCCATATGCAATACCACAGGAGATGGACTGCTGTTATGTTAAAATTGTTGAGTTGATAATGCTGTCATGCCCTCAGTGTATTGAAAGCAATGGGTATCAGGGTAATATCGGTTATTCTTACTTGCTTCCTGGGTCGCACTGTAACCTATTTAATAAAAAAAAAAAATTACAAGAACCCTCTTTATTATTTGCTCCAGAAATGACACTATAATCTCGCACAGCTATTTACAGCAAACACAGCTAAAAGACAACAAGGCCTTACACTGGGAATGAGGAGTAGAAACAGGAGTGCAGTTGCAAGTTCGAGCGGCCTGCACCTTGCACTCTTGGTTGCCAACTTCAGGGCCTTCTGGTGCTGTTCTCCAGCAGCAGCTAGAAGTACCTACGGCCTGAAAATTGTCTTGTCAAGGAAAGAAGAGGACCTTCTCATCTGCTATGAGACTTCTTTAGGTTGTTTTAGGACTTCCATCAGCCTCTCCCGTTGAGAGGAATGTTCCGGCAGAAGCCCTACCGGCAGCATTTTGGCCTCCCTTTTGTGCTACAGTGCAGTACTGAAGGAGTGCTGCTCTGTCTGAGGTGCTGCTCTGTCTGAGGTGCCGTCTTTCGGATGAGATGCTAAACCAAGGGCCCCGTCTGCTCTTTCAGGTGGACGTAAAAGATGCCCCGGTGTCCCGGCCAATATTTATCCCTCAACCAAGATCACTTAAAAAAAAACCCAGATTATCTGGTCATTATCACATTGCTGTTTATAAGAGCTTGCTGTGCGCAAACTGGCTGCCGCGTTTCCTACATTTCAACAGTGACTACGCTTCCAAAAAAAAAGTATTTCATTGGCTGTAATGCACTTTGGGACGTCTGGTGGTCGTGAAAGGCGCTATATAAATGCAAGTCTTTCTTTTTCTATGCATGTACGCAGGAGAAAGCCCCATCTCACTTCATTAAAATGCAAATTTGACTGCCAGCCTCATTAGGATAGAAGCAGCGAGCTGTGGGTGGCATTCACTGCTTCAGAGGCAGCTCGCAGCGAGGGCATCAAGATCAGCTAGCTTGGCCTCAGGACACCCAAGGTCTTCTGGAGAATCCATGGGTAGAGGTGGGCAGTGGTGGGGTGGGGAAGATAATCTGGAGGGGGGTCAGCAGCGGCCAGCAGATTTAATGTAGACCAGGAGGAGCATTCCTTCTCTTCTTAGTTCCACAATAAGGTCATTAAAAATCTTAAAACTTAACATTCGGGTGGCAGCCTCCAGCGGTCCCTTTAAGAACGGCTGATTTGGCTGCTAAGCACTTGGAAAAAAAATGAACACAGCCTGTGAGATTATGGTTCAAAGCTCCACTTCAGGACTTGAGCACGTGATCTAGGCTGGCATCTCGGTATAGAAGGAATGCTGCAATGTCGGTTGTGCTGTCTTTCAGATGAGATGTTAACCCGAGGTCCCCTCTGCTTGTTCATGTGGACATAAAAGATCTCATGGCACTGTTCAAAGAAGAGCAGGGAGCTCCGGTGTCCTGGCCAATATTCCTCCCTCAATGAATACCACCACAACAGATTATCTGGCTAGCAACGTCCCCCCCCCGCCCCCCTCCCGTAAGCTGCACTGCCTCCTGCGCGCGCCCCCCCCCCCCCCCCCCCCAATTATCTGGCCAGTTATCTCATTTGCTTTTTGTGGGGCCTTGCTGAGTGCAATTTGACGGCTGTATTAACAACAGTTCAAAAAGTAATTCGCTGACTGCAGAGCTTTTTGGGATGCTCTGAGGATGTGAAAGGTGCCTATTTTAAATACAAATTCTTTACAGCAGCCATAAAATGCAAAAGCACTGAAGTCACCTGCACATGATAACGTGACTCATCTGCAAATCATGATGTAATTCACAAAGCAATTTTGTTGGGTGAAAAATTGATGTGTAGCTAACCTGACCAGTTACCAATATAAGTAGAGGCCCTGAATTTCCACGGGGTTCAAGTAATCAAGCAAGTTATTGGCGAGGGCAGACTAGTAAAACCCCTGTGACATTTCAGAGCCAGAATCTATACACCTGAAATAATAGTGTATATGGAAAAAATTCCAAATATGTATATATAGATTTGCCAGAGTGAAGTTCATATCCTTGTAGAATGATCAGTCAGTACGACCAGATCCACTTGATAATATTACACAAAAGTGGGATTTTTTTCAGAATAATGACGGTCATTATAAGTTTATTTTGTCAAAATAGTAGCAAAAATATGTGCTTCATACAAATATCTTAATTTATTGCTTTTAGTGTTTCCAAGTCTAGCTGAGCAATCAGTTTTTGGAATAGATGGCCGTTTTACAATACCAAGTACCTACTAAATCATGAGCAAGGAAGCAGCATAATGTCATCCTTGTCACAGTAACAGAAAGACATGTTCTATTTGAATGAAGTACCGTATACTTATTTTGGCCTAAAAACGAACCGATCTGTATAAAGCTGCAGCAACCATACATTGAGTCATCTTAGTCAAAATGATTAGACTTTCTGATCTATGTTACTAAAATCAATTGATAATTGTCATATTTTTACCATAGGTTTGCCTGGTCTGCCAGGACCAAAGGGAAACAAAGGAGAGGCAGGGATAAAAGGAAATGTTGGACCGGCTGGACTAAAAGGTGACACAGGTGAACCAGGACCCACAGGAAAACCAGGTGCACGAGGTTTGAACGGACCTCCTGGTGTTCGTGGAGAAAAAGGTGCAAGGGGCCAAGTAGGGGGACCTGGTCCTAAAGGAAATAAAGGTAGCTTAGGGAGGCCTGGTCTTCGAGGAGAAGCTGGCCCTATGGGAGACGGAGGACCACAAGGGCCACAAGGAAAGTCAGGACCACCTGGGCCCAAAGGACAATTAGGAATTAAAGGAGATCCTGGAATTCCAGGCCCACGTGGACTTAAGGGAGAAATGGGGAAATTGGGCCCCCCAGGATCCCAAGGACCACCAGGTTCATGAATGGAAGCACTTTCATTTTTTTTCAACTGTTTAAACTTACTGTATGTTTATTATATAATTATTTCTCATTCTCATTCTGTATCACAAAGAAAATCAGCCTTATTTCCATTTTAATCAGCAGTGATTTGTGTTTAACTTTCTGAGGAAATCATGAAACAGAATCATTCAAACCGATATAGTCAACATCATTGTCATGTGATCCTTGATCACATGCAGTTAGTTACCACCAAGTTTAAATAATCATTGATGAAAGGTGACATGCATGGTGACAGTGCTCAAATTTAATATCTGTTGACTAGTAAAAGGCTAATTGTTTCTGCAGTTTGACCAGTGAGGTTCACAACCAAATGCCTCAGCGTCCCAGTGTTCAGTTTTAACTGTCTTGCTCTAATTGTTCGAATTGAGATATAACATGAAGAAAGGCCACTTAGGTGAGGTACCCGAGGGTTGTGAGATCCATAGAGCTCCACCCGGCCGTGAGCCACTGCCTTCCGAAGAGGGATACCAAAAGATATTGGGGTAGAAATTGGACCTCGTTGCACCCGTTTTGCGGGCGTAAAATGGGAGCAGCAAGGCCCAATTTCAAGGATTGACATCCCGCACGCAGAGGATGCCTGAAAGATGTCCGACCTGATACTGGGTTGTGTGACGTTTCAGGTATCCCTGGCGGCCACCTAAAACAGCTATTACATAAGTGATGGGCTTAATGCCTGTATTTATGCCTGCTCTGCTGAATTCAATATCGTAGAGTGGCACAGGAGTCGGACCTGCTCCGCTCGGGATTCTTAAGTGGTCACTGGTTGACTGACACCAAAAGGCAAGTTTGAAAAAATAAGTCATTGATGTAGCGCCAGGAGCAGCAGGAATGCTTCCCGATTCCACAGTACCCTGATCGCCCCGCCCCCCCCCCCGGCCACCCCCGGCTTACCTATGGGCCACTGCAGCGAGGCAAGCGGCCCAATATGCATTTCTTCAAATGGGTGAGCTGCCTGTGGAGACGAGACAGGTGCCGGGAGCTTCCCCCAAATTAATATTAATTGGGCCTCAGGCCTCCCAGTTCAGGCCCATATTGCAGTCACATCGCTGCCTATGTGCTGGAAACTGGGTACCGATTAATTTATATCCCATTATTTTTGTCAATGTGACAAAATAGTCATGATCACATCATTTAAAGGTGATTATTCACTGGATTATTCTACTCTGAACACTGACTATAGTGCAAGATTTTAAACTTAATGGTAAAGCCATAAATAACCTTTTTTTACCAAAAGGCCCGTAACAATTTAAAAATTTGTTTCTTTTAACATACAGCTATTTTTGACTCTCTTAATTTTCTTATTTACAGTTTTTGCAAACTTCTTAAAATTAGATTTTCTACACTTTTTGGATGAATGGTTTGCTCTGAAATTTCTGCCGGGGGAAAAAAACCTACCATTAATTGTAAAAGTTATAGGAAAATGACACGGTCAAAGCTTTGTGAAAACGCACCAGTCAAAAGTCCAAGAAAATTGCTGGTGTTCTTCACAGTTTTGGCACCTATGCTGCTGAGTGGTCTGTCTATCCTAATACAGCTCTGGGTGGGCAGGACTCACCAGCTATGTGAAGTGCTATTTTCTCCATGGGTGTACTCTCATTAGTAACTCAACTGAATAAGCTTATACACTGCACAGATTGGAATACAGGCCTCTGCTGAATCTCAACCCTGTGACAGCACAGCTGTGAGAAGTAAAACTGTTTACTGCTTGACATCAAGCTACTCTTATTTAAATTTATTACGTTTCTGTTGAGAAATGAAACATTTTCTATGGTGTAGCCCTCTGTGTGTTTCTGTAATTAATACTGATGCTGGCCATGTTGCTAAGTATTGGACTAAAATAAGGTTCAAATTGCACAGAATTTTGATTTTGGTAACAGCCAGGATAAATATATTTTCCAGGAGTGTAAAAATCCAAACCCCTCCCCATCAAGAAAACGAAATGCAAATCAGATGAACATATCCATGTACATAGCAACCATAAAAGGCCTTTTCTAATATTGACATACCAGCTTATTAAATGAACCCATAGGAAAAAATGGTTTTGCATTAATTTAAAAGATGTGATGCATCCAGAATAGATATCAACTTGTTTCCGCATTTGCTGAAAATTTCAGGTATTCAAGCAGAAACATGGAAAATGATACCTAAGAAATCTGTCAATGTTAATCTTCACATTCATAACAATTCAGGGGCTATTATTGCTCTATTTGGGGATCAGGAAGGACTAAGGAATAAGTGATGTATAATTAATATTTTGCATGCATTCATTTAAATTGTAATTTTTCTTTTCAAAAGTACAAAGACAATAGCTGTGATGGAACATTTTTTGCAAGTATGCAATATGATAAGAATTACATTTTAATTACCTTCTCTCCAGTTTAGTGTTGTAACTATAAGATACATGTGAAATTGCAGGCTGAGAAATAGTCACGTTTCACTACGAAGGTACATTTTATGTCAAGTGTAATATACATTATTGTTTGTTAGTGTCAATTAATTAGCTAATTAATTACTTGTTTGCATTATAATACTCTTAGCATATCGTATCCTGTATTCAAATGAACGCTACCAAAAACACACATGCTGACATTCAAGCATTTATCCAGGGCATGTACTCGGTACTTTTTACTCCTTTCAGTAAAAATCTGTGATGCAGTAAAAACAATATTAAGATTTAAACTATTTTTAATATCTGCATATCACAATCTGAAATATTGGCCACAAAATGGAGTATTGTTTGATTATAAATGGGGAAAATGAACTGGTTTCCTGATTTATTTTTTACTTATTTTAAAACTGCAGCTGGTTTGCATGCTATTATAAATGTCATCCAACCCATGTAAGCATTGTAACTGTTAATTATAACCAGGCATCTGAGGTCCTGGCTTAATAAATTTAGTACACAATTCTATATTATTGTCCAGTCTGTCATCAAACTAGAGGATAATGGCTCGGGGGCAAGATTTTCCCCTTGTGCTAGGTATAGCAAATTCATAGACACAATTACAATTAATTACACCTAGCACAGAGGAAATAAGAACATAAGAAATCTTCTAACATCTGTTTTGCTTTAAAGGGAATTAAAAACTACAGGCTCAGACTGATGATTTTGTTAACTTTTTAGTAAAATTATTGTGATGAAAAAGTAGTGTGAGGTCAGGAGAAAGCACCAGTTGAGGAGTCCTCTGAATTTATTGCTAATTAAAACATTTTTATCCCATCAAGAAGGAGTAGAAAAGGCAAGTGGTAAAGGTCTCTTCCTCCTACTCCTCTGGTACTTTCTCCTTCGAGCACCTCACCTTGTTCCACTCCCTCTCCTTTAAAATCCTCATTCTCTTCTGCCAACCCACCCAAGCTTCCTACTGAGATACCTTCCCTCCTTTCCTTCCTTAGTCCTGACTCCAATCCTTCACTACTCCTCTGCCTTCCTACTCTCCTGCCACCATTCCAGACTTGTATCCTCCTTGGATAAGCCCACATCTTCCATCTGTGCCTCTTGTGGCATTCTCCAAAGGGCCCGTCGCTGCATCCTTACGAACAGCAACCCCAACTGCCCAATCATCCTCTCTCATTGACCTTGATGTCGTTTCTGTCGCCTTCAGGCTAAAGACTCTGCTCCAGGATGCCAATGAGGCCCAGGAGTTAAAATGGCCCGGGCGTCACGTCAGCGGGGTCGTGCAAGTTTTTGCTAGCTTCTGCCCTACATGTTATATTTATGCCCCGAGTTAAAATTGGGGCTAAGTCTACACAGTTATGCCATCATCGAGGTCTAGCAAATAAAGAAGTGGCAGACCCACAGCCAAAGGCTAAACAGGACACTCATGATTAGTTAAAAGAAATCCCTGCTGCCATGCAGAAAGAAACAGATGACTGGGTCTTCTACTGGAGACCTTCAGCTCAGTGAGTGCCACATTCACCCAATGTAGTAACACTTCTCTCCACATGTGCACAACCCAGTGCACATATAATTGCAGCAACACTGACCTCTGCACTAACTTAACTCCATGGATACCAATCATTTGATAGTATCTTATTCCACAACATCAAAAGAGAAAACTTGAAATAATTAACAACCAAATTCCCTGAAATGGATGAAATGAGTGTAGTTTTTTTAACCCACAATTCTAACTCCTTGATGAGAGTGGATGATTTAGATCGAAACATTATGCTTCCCCAGTGGCATAAGTAAGTGAGGTTGCTGGGTGTCAGTGGGAGCCTATTGGAATTGTAGTGTACAAAGAAAGATGGTTGTGGTTGTCAGAGACCAATCATCAGAGCCTCAGGACATCAATGCATGGAAGTGTTCATCTTCAACTGCTTCATCAATGACCTTCACTCCATCATAAGTCCAATGTGGGGCTGTTCCCATACTTATCACCATGTACATCTTCATTTAAAACTCCTCTGATAATGAAGCAGCCCAGGCCAACCTACAGCAGCACCTGGATAACATCTGGGCTTGGGCTGACCAGTGGTAGGTAACATTCACACTGCATAAGTGCCAGGCAAGAGAAAGCCCAGTCATTTCTTCCTGACCTTCAATAGCATCACCATTGTCGAGTCCTCTACCATCAACCTTTTGGGGGTCGTCATTGACCAGAAATTTATGTGGGCCAGCCAGATCAACACCCTGGCTACCAGAGCAGAGTGACTCACCTCCTGTCTCCTCATAGCCTCTTCATCAACTACAAGGCTTAAGTCAGGAGTGATGGAATACTCACTACTTGTTTGGATGGGTGCAACCATAACAACGCTCAAGAAGCTTGACACCATGCAGGACAGAGCAGTTCCTTTGATTAGTATCCCTGCCACTGGACTCAATATTGTCCCCCTCCAGCACTGATGAACTGCAGTAACTCACCAATGTTGCATGACAGCACCTCCCTTCCCTGTGACATCTACCACAAGAATGAGAGCAGCGATATTATGGGAACACCATCATCTCCAAGTTCCCCTCCAAGTCTTACACCATCATGACTTGTACATATATCTCTGTTCTTTCATCATTGCTGGGTCAATATCCTAGAATTCTGCACCTAACACTAGGGACAGAATTTTCCCAGTCCCAAGCATGCGTGTTTGGGGGCGGGTCAGCAGTAAAAATCGCCGAAATTGCCGGTGCGTCGGAACCTGTTGTCATCCTGCCGACCTGCGCATTTAACTCGGGCACGTTTCCCAGCTTGCCACGGACCCGCTCGGGAGAGGTGGATATCCTCGTTCAAGTACTTAAATGCTTGTTGAGAGACCATTAAGAGGGTTTTTAAAAACAGCTTTTGGCTTTAACTTCAGGAGCATGGGATTCACGCACCTTGAGACCCTCGCCTGTGAAAGGGAAGGCGAAAGGTCAGTGGCCATTGTGCGAGTCCATTAATTGAGAGCTGGGAAAAACACATAAATACTCCCACATTACACCTGATTAGTTGACTAATGGAAAGGCTCATGCTGACTCCATTTAGTGCAGTGATTCAGCTGTCAGCAGTTTGCAGGTCATTTCTGCAACCTCGAACCCACTCTCACCACATTGTAAGTCACTATCACAACATTGAGGGATTGGGTCTCTGATCTCCACTTTACCTGCCTCTATTACATTAGCATGGGTGCCGCTTATGCTGTCTCACCTTGGACATCAGAATCGGACCAAGATGAGCCCCACCACCAACAGCACCAGCCACACCAGCAGCAGCAGCAACCACAACACCAACCTTCTCCTCAATGACCTGATGCTGCACAGGAGAGAGTGGGTCAGCACAGGGCTGCACCGCACTGGAGGTGATACCCTCAACACAAGGTATACAGGCAGAGGATGAGCTTCCTGTACATGACTGTGCTTCAGGAGGCTCAGGCTATCGCACCAGGTTGTCGCAGACATTTGCAGATTGCTGGAGCAAGACCTGCTTCCAGAGGAGCGGGTGGACATGCCTTACCAGTGGCTGTCAAAGTCACCACCGCCCTCAACTTCTTCGCCTTAGGCTCCTTCCAGGGATCTGCAGCAGACATTTGCAGGATCGCGCAGTCGGCCGCCCACAGATGCATCACCCAGGTGACCGATGCCATTTTTAACAAGTCAGCCAATTATGTCAACTTTGCCACTGATGAAGCCAGTGTTACTGAGCGGGCACTCGGCTTTGCGGCTCTGGCTGGCTTCCTACAGGTGCAGGGTGTCATCGACTGCACACATGTGGACATCAAGGCACCCCACATCACCCAGGAGTGTTTGTGAATCACAAGGGCTTCCACTTTCTCAATGTGCAGTTGGTCTGCAACCATAAAAATATGATAATGCATGTATGTGCCAGATTCCCAGGCAGCTGTCATGACTCTTTCATGCTGTGCCAGTCCACCCTCCCTCAGTTCTTTGCACCTCCAAACAGACTTACTGGCTGGCTGCTTGGAGACAAGGGCTACCCACTGAAGACGTGGCTCATGACACCCTTGAGGAGGCCAAGTACTTAGGCCCAGGAGCGTTATAATGACAGCCACATGTCCACCAGATGTGTCATAAAGCAAGCAATAGGCATGCTGAAGATGCACTTCAGATGCCTTGACAGATCTGGAGGGGCCCTTCAATACGCACCAGCCAGGATCTCCAGAATCATCGCCATTTGCTGTGCGCTGCACAACATAGTGCAGCAGCGAGGATTAGAGCTGCAGGAGGAGCAAGGTGCAGAGCGCACAGCCTCTTCAGAGGAGGAGGAGGAGGAACAGGTGGAAGACGAGGAGGAGGAACCTGAGGTGGAGATGGCACCAGCAGCAGTGCACATTGCTGCCCGGGATGCCTCATAATGGCCAGATTTACTTAACTTGCTCCAATGCACCCATATGGCTGCTACATGCCGTACTAAGTTCCCCTGCTAACAACACCATAAAGCAGCATTAAAATGACCAAGCCATTCCTCTCACCCAAATCCCCATTGCTCGAGGTTAAGTAATGTCTCACCATTCACTTCAAGTGACAAGGCCACTTCCCAGGTAGCAGGCAAAGTGGACAAGGCCCAAAAGTGGTGCAAAGAAATACATTTACCTATAACTGAATATAAATATAACTGAAACTTATCACTAATATTTTTTCATACACTCCTGTGCATACCCTTGTGCATCTAGGATTGTGTCTTTTTTTGTTTCCGAGTGCTTCTACAAGGTTTAACCACTGTGGCTTCAGCAGAGGGAGAGGCAGGCTGCTCACTTCCCTGCTGCAACTGCTTAGAAACTTTTGGCAGATGTCCTCTGCGTTTTGGAGCCTGTGAGGGCCCCGCCAAAGACTGCTCCTCCTGCGACTATGCATGGGCAGACTCGGCCATCAGGATCCGAGGAAGCATGTGGGGCTCTGACTGAGGGGGAGGCAATGGGGGAGAAGTGTGAGCGCTTTGAGAAGAGCCCCCACTTCCATGTCCCCTCATTATCATCCCTCTCATGGGCCACCCGCACTTCCCTGCTAGCAAGGAGCTGGAGAGCATCTTGCTACACATCAGTGGGGCGATGAACGCCCACGTCTACGTTTATATCCCTCCTCGAGATGAGGTCTATGAGCGTCTGCCATCTGTTATCCACAGCTAGCATGTTCTCGTGTGACTGGTGCATTTGCTGCTCCATGCAGGTAGCCATCCTTTCCATGGAATGGCACATCATCGCCATCACCTGCGAAATGGTGGTGCTCATGTTGGAGATGGCCTCCTCCATTCTCTGCCCATTTGCAGACATTGCTGCTGAAAAAGATGCCAGAGCCTCATGCAATTGTTGCTGCCCCTCCAAGATCACCCTCTTTCTCGATGGCCCCCGAGGTTCAGCAGCTGCATGCAGCTGAGCAGAGCTTGGAGCATCCTACGTTCTCCGGCGAGGACTCTCCACTGCTGTCCCTGTCTCCACCATCTGCTCTTGCTAACGTGTGATGTGAGAGACACCAGGTGACAACACTACTCTATCTCTCAAGGGACCCACTGAGGTGTGCGTATCTGAGCTGGCGCTGGCTGCGCTTGGTGCACCCTCAGAGGTTGGAGCTTCCTCTGAGGAGTCGTCTTCCTCCTCCGGCTGGTCAGTGGGAGGGGGGGCACTTGATGGACCTGTGGGTGAGTAAACAGATGAATGACAAGTGTTATATTAAGACTGGGTAACGTTACCGTTATACACATGATGGCATTTCACTAGCTGCTGACATCAGTCACCATATGAGTGACTGCTGTAGGCCATGTGGCTGTATGAGATGTAATTCTGCTACCAGGTTTCTGGGATGTCCCCCTCTCTCTGTCTCCCTCCAACAGCAGCTCTGCAACTCCAGAGATCTCCAGAGCCTCCTCCTCTGCTGTAGTCAATTGAGTGAAGACTGAAGGACCACCTCCTTTTCTCTGCCTCGCTATTGTTCTGGGCTCCCCTCTGCAAGGAGGGAAAGAAGAGAACTTTGAGTGAGAGTGATGGAATGACTGTAAGGAATGGATGGGCTACATCTGTAGAGGGTGACTATGAGGGAGTGGGGTGCAAATGTCAAATGGCCTCCCTCTGTGGTGTTACTTGCTATGATTGCATTAGGATGAGGGTGGTTAGTCAGATGGGGATGTGAGTATGTACATAGAGTGGGATGGGTGGACCTGCAAGGTAGGTTGGTGTGAGGAATGATGTGCAGGAGTAGGCTTGGGAAGGTGATGGGGTTGTGGTGACAGGCACATCAGGATGTAGGTGAGTGTAGCATTGCACTCACCTTTCCTGATCTCATAAGATCATTGAATCTTTTCTTGCACTGGATCCACGTCCTCCTGACCACATCCCTGCTGCCGACCTCCTCTGCGATCTCCAGCCTCGTCCCTTTTGTGTCTTTGGGTGGTCTTTTACGTTTATCGCCAGGGAAGAGGACCTCCCTGCGTGCTCTTACTGCCTGCAGCAGAACATCAAGGGAGGCATCGTTGAATCTTGGTGCAGCCCTCTGCCTTTGTGTCTCCATGACCCACACTTTTATCAGCTTTATGACGCTATTCAGACCTCTGGACACCAACTTATTCACTCCTACATCAACCTTCAAATGAAAGGTGTGCAAGGCTGCTTTAAATATCCGCGCTGGAAATGAGTCATCGATGACGTCATCAGACCCGCTCCATTTAATTGGGCCGGGAAACGCGCATGGCTGGTTTAATTGGGGCCATTAAGTGAAAGTTGCGCTGCAGAACGCGCTGTTAACATCTTCGGGTTCCCGACCCGCTGCGCAGCCTGCAAGCTGACTCCAATGTAAAGATTCCGCCCTACTTGTGGGAACACCATCATCACAAGGGCTGCAGCAGTTCAAGAAGAAGGCCCACCACCACTGTCTCAGCTCAATTAGGGATGGGCAATAAATCTGACCTTGCTAATTGTGGGGGGAGGGGGCAGGAGAAACCATTCTGGCAGAAGATTTAAAATTGTCACGTTGGCTTCCCTGCTGCTTCCCGGCTGGTGAGCCTGATATCCAAATACCAATCAATCTCTTTTGGATCAATTGCTGTTTGAATTCAGAATTGTGGAGCCCACATATAGCCCTTACAGCAAGTGTAACTTGTGGCGTTTTCAGGAAAGCCCAGGGTACCACCGGTCCCGTCCCAAAAGTGATGTTAGGACAGCAACCAAGCAGAAGTGCCAGCAAAATTTCTGGGCTCGTAACTGTAATTCTATGGCCTAGAAATTCAGGTGTGCCTATTTTTGGGCGCCTTACCCGCACATTAACAGCCCACGCTCAAATGAGGACGCCCTAAGAGCCCTGGATTTTGGGCCTCAGACCTCATCATAATTTCGATGGCGCTGCGGTAGGAGCCGGCAGAGGTTAGGGCTCCAATTTCCAGGTAAATGATTGGGTTGGTGGTCTGGAGGAGGAACAGGTGGGCCTCGGAGTCCGTGATCGGGGATCGGTGGGGGATCGGGTAGGAAGATCGGGGACCTTGGGAGCAATGTTCCCTCTAAATATTTTTTTTTTGTGTGCAGTACCTTTAAAAAACGCACGGTATCTTACAAGGAACAGCTTGTGACCAGCCTGCTTGGTACCTTCCCGATTGCTACGTGGCCACACGCACGCAGCTTAGAGGGAATATTGCTCGGGAGTACTGTTGGGGGGTCGGGGAGTGCTGATGGGGATCGGGTAGGTAGATCACAGACCTCGGGAATACTGTTGGGGGGGGGGGTCGGGAGTGCTGTTAGGGGGAGGGGAGCTGGAGGTCGGAGTCGGGAGTGAGGTCGGAGATCTCGGGACCGGGAGCGGCAGTGATTATGGTAGGTACTTACCTTTTTTTTTACTTACGCGGTGTTTAGCACTGGTGCTGGCTGCCTCAGGGCAAACCAAAGTTGCAGCAGGGACCAGAAGCAGGCGTTAGGCCCCTTATTTGCATATGCAAATGGGATAACGCCTGTTTCAAATGTGGGTAAAGGACGCCTCTTGTTTGTCCTTTACCAAGATGGTGTCCAACACGATTTGCGGCAGAAGTGTGCGTGCGCGCATCGTACGCTATTTTGGTCCCCAAACAGCACCCGTAGCTTCTAAACAACAGGTGCTACTGATCCCAATTTCGCGCCCTATGTTTCCTGATGAGGTGCCTAAAATATTCCAGCTCATACTTAATATAGCTGCTATATGTGTCTTCAATCATTCAATTTCCTTCCTAACTCTAAGACAGTTTTCTATACTATATATATAAAGAAAGAACTTGTATTTATGAAGTGCCTTACACAACCTCAGGACATCACAAAATGCCAATGAAATACTTTTGAAATATAGTTGTAATATGGGGATACAGAGCAAGGTCCCACAAACAGCAATAAGATAAATAACCAAATAATCTGTTTTCACGGTGTTGGTTCAGGGATAATCGCTGACCAGGACACCTGGAAAACTCTTCCTTGAATAGTGCCACGGAATCTTTTGAATGCACCTGAGAGGGCAGACAGGCTTCAGTTTAATACCGAATCCAAAAGACGGCACCTCCAGCAGTGCAGCACTCCTTCCGTACCACACTGAAATGTCGGCCTTGATTATGTGCTCAAGTCTCTGGAGTGGAGCTTAAACCCACAACCTTCTGACTTAGAGGCAAGAGTGCTACCACTGAACCAAGGCTGAGACACACATTATGTGCTGTAACTGATTAACCAAACACAAGGATATCACCCATAATAACTAATGCTCCTTTCAGTCCATTCAAAGATTCATTCACTTTGTACTGAAATATCTCTGGACATAATTCCAAATGAGACTCGGCAGAAATAGAACATCCCAATGAGGCAATGAAGGTTGTATCTGCTAAATTCTGATGAAGCATCCAATGACTTGAGCCCCGATATTAATATGAAGGCAGCTTCCGAGTGGGGGCTGAGATGGAATTGCATGGGCGAAACCCGGAAGTCACCTTAGCGGGTCAGAATCTGCAATCTTAACTCAATTGTACCAATTAATTTTGACTTCTGGGTTTCATGTCTCCAACCTGCGCAGCGGGTGTGATGTGCACCTGCTGCGACCTCAGCTGTATTTAAAAGGACATTTCACAAATGGACATTGGAGGTATTCAGGATGGATGGTGGACGTAGAGCAAGGGCAGCACCCAGATTTAATGACGCCTCGCTAGAATTACTGCTGGGTGCAGTCAGGAGCACGAGGGACATACTTTCCCCCAGCAATGCTGCTTTCACCAAGAAAGCGTAGTTGGAGGAGGCTGAGGAGGTGAACAGCAGGAGCATCGTGCCCCAGTCTTGGATGAAATGTAGGAAGTGGTTTAGTGATCTAACCAGGTCAGGAAAAGTGAATGCATTTGCTGATTCACCCACATCCTGTGGTTTAAGCCTGCCCCCTTTCTCTTTGCCTTGCCAAGCGTACTCCCATCACATCACTCCTCACACCCATTCAACTTTCAGCAGCATCCAGCCTTCACTTTCTATGCACTTCATCACCTCCCCATTTATCAATCCACTGTTGCCACTCACCACAAACCTTATGCAATGTGATGCATCTGTCTCATAGTCACCCTCACCAAATGCACTGCATCCATCGGGTGAATACTTCACCTTTACTCACTCACAGGTCTGTTTTTTCACCACTTGTAGGAGAAGAGAGCGCAAAATGAGAGGGAGAGGATTGGAGGTGGACCGCCACAAATAGTCCAGCTAAATGATGCAGAGGAGGAGGCCCAGTAGATAAGTGGCACATTTGCGTCCCTCTCAGTCAGAGATGAAGAGACAGGGAGCTCGCAAATAGCTGGTGACAGAATTACAAAGATCTCTGACACACATAGGCTGACTTTATTTCATCAATGACTGAACTATGAGAAGACTGAGTATGTTGATTGTCAAGATTGTGACTTTTTCACGATTAATTCATATCCTTTTCATTTGTCTCCAGAGCTTTCAGGCGTACAGTAAGTGTCGCAGGACATCCATGAGGACGATTCCTCAGAGGGCCTCATTCCTTCTGAGGGTGCACCATCACAGGACGTACAGCCATGCACCAACGCAAATACTCGCACTTCGGTCTGTCCACTTAGACAGTTAGTTGGGTTTTCACCTAGCGAGCCACACCTCACAAGTGAGCACGAGCAGAAATTGATGGCAGGGTCAGCCGTGGAGAGTCCGCATTGGGGGCGCAATCCTCTCCAAACTCTGCTCAGCAGGACACAGGTGCTGAACCCCAGGGGTTATCCTTGAGAAGGAGAATACTAGAGGTGCATCAGCAACTTAGCCAGGTGTGCCACTCTCCACAATATCGGAGAGGATGGAGGAGTCCAATTCGATCACTAGTGGATTGGTGGTGCAGAGAATTGCAAGAGTGTCTGCCATGGAGAGAAAGGTCACTTCTATGCAGCTTCAAACAAGGCTCTCAAATGAATCTATGCAGGCCATGACCACAGCCATGCAGATTTTGGATGGCAACTTGGCTGCCGCCTTAAACAAGATGACAGATACCTTATCCGTGGCCTTACAATCTCCATCAAGCTGGTAAGATGTGATGTGGCGCAGGAGAGGGATAATGGCAAAAGGGGACGTTGAAGTGGGGACTCCACTCAAAACACTCTCACTTCCCACCTGTTGCCCCCTTGCTCAGCCAGTACCCGACATGCTGTCTCCTCTCCTGATGGTTGAGTCTGCCCCTTGCACAGGTGCGGGTGGAGCAGTCTTTGGCGGGGCCCTCACAGGCTCCAAAACTCAGAGGACATTGGCCAAAAGCATCTCAGCAGTCAGGGATCTGAGCAGCCTGCCTCTACCTCTGCTGAAACCACACGGGATGCACCACGTGAAAGTGATAGGAAGCGTAAGTTCAAGAAATTGTAATTCACCAAGGTATGCACATGGGTGTTTGACAAAATGTTATGTTGTTAAGTCATAGAGTCATAGAGTCATAACGGCACAGAAGGAGGCCACTCGGCCCACCGAGTCTGTGCTGGCTCTCTGTATAGCAATCCAGTCCGTCCCATTCCCCCGCTCTATCGTCGTAGCCCTGCAAGTTTATTTCCATCAACTGCCTATCCAGTCTCCCCTTGAGTTTCCTTTTTTTATAACGGCACATAAAATGTAATGATTAGCACCACTTTCACATCTTTCCCATGATTGCATCCCGATTGTCAACTTGACCTTTCACTTGTTTCACGATCAATGTCAACACATGACAGGACCCATTGGGCAGATGTGCAATGGGTGGATGAGTGGTCGAAGGACTGTTTCGTGCAAAGGGAGGTGGTATGGTCCTGGTGGTAGGAGCAGACCGCAAGATTTCATCTACGTTTCACACCAGGTGAATCCTTTGTGATATTAGGGCATCCCTGGCATCCCAGGCAGCAATGTAAGCACCTGGTCGGGCGATGGGTGTCCCATCTTCATCCTCCTCCTCCTCTTCTATGTTCTCCTCATCCAAAGATGAGTGATGAGCCCCTTCGTCCTCCTCCACCTGTAATCCTCTCTGCTGTGCAATATTGTGCAGAACGCATCTTCAATATTCCGAGGGCTTGCTCTCTGACACACCTGGTGGTCATGTAGCTCTCATAGTGGTCCTGCGCCGCATTGGTGGGGTTCCTCACTGGTGTCATGAGCCAAGTTTGAAGGGGGTATCCCTTGTTTCTTACGAGCCAGTCCTTAAGTCGGCTTCCTGGAATGAAAACTTGAATGTTGAACTCCCGCAGTATGAATGCATCCTGACAATTTGGCACAGACCTGAATTAACCTCTTCTTGTGGTTGTACACCAGCTGCGCATTGATGGACGAATATCCCTTGCAGTTTATAAAAACTCCTGGTTACTGTGGTAGTGCTCGCATTGCCACATGTGTGTAGTCGATGGCACCCTGTACCTGTGGGAATCCAGCCAGAGAGGTGAATCCGAGTGCCCGTTCATTCTGGCTGTTGTCATCACAGGGGAAATTTACATAATTTTCGGCCCTGGCAAACAATCCACGCCTTATGCATTTATGAGCAGCTGACTGGGAGATCTTAGATACGTCTCCGGCAGTGCTCTGGAAGGATCCGGAGGCAAAAAAAAGTTGAGGGCGGAGGTCACTTTCACAGTGCATGGCCACCAGGTCCAGCAGGCAACGGGTCTTCCTTTAGGAGCTGCTGGTATCTGCCACCACCTGACGCAACAACCTCAGCCTACGGAAGCACTGCTCTCCCGAGAGGTCAAAGAAGCTGAGCCTCTGTCTGTAAACGCTGTGACGTGGGTAGTGCCTCCTGCGACCTCGGCCCCTCTCCTGTGTACCTCCCTCCTGTGCATCTCTCTCCTGTACACATGTTGATCCCACCACAGCACATCAGCGTGGATGGTGCTGGTCTTCCTCTTCTGATGTGCCTTCCAAGGCGCCTTCCATCCTGATCTTGTCAGTTTGAAAGCCTCCACGGTTGCAAAAAGCTGTATCCATGCAAGAACTCTCTGACAAACGTTTGCCAGAGGGAACTGAGACACTAGCCGCAAAAAGTGAGCTTTTATTCAAATGGGACCATGACAAGTTTAAATACGCACCTGAACTGCTGCTGAAACTCGCCTCCGTTTCACTGGTCAGTTTCCCGAGCCTGGGAAACCCATGGTGCACCTGTTAAATTTAGAGCAAAGTTAAAATCAATTTACAAAGACCTCATTAACATCTCCTAAGGACATTAGTTGCACCAATAACTACCCACCCGCCTGCAATAATTAAATCCCCGACTTCGGTGAGTAGGTTTCTCGCTGGCATCTAAACGCGCCTCCGCTAAACCCAGAAGTGGGCGTGATTGAGAATTCATTCATTTTAACCCCCCACCCACCCCCAACCCACCCGTTCTTGGGGGTTAAAATTGCCCCCTTGTAGTTTATGATGTTGTTTGAACCCTCAGTTGGATGGCTGCCTGGTAATTCACTGACAGTCATCCAATCTCCTCTCTAATATGCTACATATTTCGGTAACAGACCATGTAAAATATTAGTATTTCTCCCCAAAATGCAGTCTTGTGTAATTGGGCAATACCACAATGGACTATTAGCATCAATACTAATACATACCACAATTTATTGAAGGACTCTTGTTTTTAATAGTTCTGTAGATATGCATTTAAACGTATCAAGAGGTTTAGCAATTAAACAAAGTTAAATTGACTTCAGATGTTAGAGAGCAAAAGGTCAGGTTGAAGTTAGAAGCTAGTTTGTGGTTTCAATTTATTTTCACACCCTTGGCCAGGTCCCTAGGGCCAAGCAAACACTTTCAGCTCTCCTGAACCATGGACACTGCTTTTCTTGTGACCAACTTTCCAGTAATGTCAACTTTTTGTTGAAAGTCTCTCTGCAAGTGATTTTACACACAAAGTTGCCTCTGTAATATTTGACTAGTGTAAATATTCTGTATTTAGCCATGAAAAACACTTTAAAGCTAATTAAAATGTAAGAACTAAGCCAGAGAGAGAGAGAGAGAAAGAGAGTGGTCACGTGAGTGCTCAGCTGGAATGCAGCAACTGTGCTGAGCTTCCAGTCTTATTCACCGTTCTTTTTATCCCCTTAAAAAGTGGCTTCGAACATTTCACAGTTATAAGTGATCAAAATAAATGTTTCTAAAGGGAATGACACATTCTAACCTGGGATCTGAGTACGCTGCTGTAAAGATATGCTTAAAACAGATCTGACTGAACATGACGAGGGTGTGGAGCTGGTGGTGGAACGGGTAATGGCAAATGAGGCTGTTTCAAAGAACTCGGACAGAATTTGCGATGAAAATTGATGAAGATAGAACAAGTAGATAAAGGCACATTAGGCAGTTTTGATGCATTAACTCCATAAATTAACTTTGTATAATGTAAACGAGTAAAATAGAGCCACAGGTTAATATGTTAATATGGAAGTACAACGTCACAATTCGAAGATGACACCACATTGGGGGGAGGGGGGGTGGTGGTGGGGGGGTTGGTATAGTTAATACAGAGGAGGACTACGACAAAATACAAGAAGACATTAATAAATTTGCAGAATGGGCCGTAATTGGAAAATGAACTTCAATATAGCTAAGTGTGAGGTCGTACATTTTGATAGGAAGAATAAGGAGGCCACATACTCCTTGGAAAATAAGGCCTGGATATTTACTGGGGCAGGATTTCCAAGTTGGGTGGGGGGGAGTTCTTGTTGTGTCTGATCGCGGGGGGGTCCAATCGTGGAGGAGGTCCAATCGTGGGTGGGGGTCTGATCGCGGGGGAGGGTTGTGATCACGGGGAGGGAAGCAGGTTAGCTTGGGGTGCCAGGGGAAACACTCCAGCTCCTCCTGGCACACAAGCAGTGCTGGAAAAGCACTTACCTCTTCCATGCAGCTGTCCTCGCCTCCCTTTAGCAGTTGGGTTTCCCGACCGGCCAGCGTTAAAGTTGGAAAAGAGATAAAATCTGAGGCACGTAGCCTCATTAAAATAATTTAATGGGCGGCCTACCTCCTGGGAGCGGGTTGGTCATCTGCCCTCTCCCCCCCCCCCCCCCCCCCCATCCCGCCTCTGTTAAAACCAGAAGTGGGCAGATTCGAGGCGGGTTGGGTTCGGGTTCAAGATTTAAAAATTTTTATATCCCAACCCACTCAAACGCACCCGTTTTGGTGGGTTAAAATTTCCCCCTAAGTGTCTAAATGGGGTAGAGGAACAGAGGGATCTGGGGGTAAAATAGCGACGCAGGTTAATAAGGCCATAAAGAAAGCTAACAATACACTGGGGTTCATTTATAGAGGGATAGAATTGAAAAGCAGAGGTTATGTTAAACATGTATAGAATCTTGGTTATACCACAGTTGGAGAACTGTGAACAGTTCTGGTCACCATATTATAAAAAGGATAGAGAGGCACTGGCGAAGGTGCAAAAAAGATTTACTAGAATGTTACCAGAACTGAGAGTTTATAACTATCAAGAAAGATTGGCCAGGCTGGGGCTCTTTTCTCTAGAAAAGAGAAGACTGAGGGGTGACCTGATAGAGGTCTTCAAGATGATGAAAGAAAAGAAAAGAAAGGTGGATGTAGAGAAGATGTTTCCACTTGTGGGCGAGACCAGAACTAGGGGCCATAAATATAAGATAGTCACTAATAAATCCAATAGGAAATTCAGAAGAAACTTCTTTACCCAGAGAACGGTTAGAATGTGTTGAGTAGTTGAGGCAAATAGTATAGATGCATTTAAGGGGAAGCTAGATAAGCACCAGTTGAGACGAAAGGCCTGTTTCTGTGTTGTAAATACTTTGTAATACTTTGTCTTTCAGTCTTAAGTGCTATTATTAAGTGAACCCTTTCATTGGTGTATTCTTATAAGATAACGCAAAAGAATACAAGAATTATTGCAATGACTTCTCTGCCTTTCTTTTCAAAGCATAACAAATAAATTAAACAAAAAGCAGTAAATTGGAGAGCTTTGATTATTTGAAATGAACTACATTTAATGCAGTAGATTGTCAGCTTTACCGTCTCTGCATTTCCTGGACAGAGGGAAGAGAGGAAATTCCAGTGAGGAGGATTGCAGGCCTGCCACAGAATCCGCCTGATTTTCCTTTCATTCATTTAATTGGAAGGAAAATCAGGCAGGTTCTGATACCAGTGTCCTGCCATCAGACTTTTCTCTCTGTGCTCCACCCAGGATATGCTTTATGTCCAGGCTATGAAGAGGAACATCTATCCAAATTTATTGCACCTAACAGCTGAATGGCCCACCTGTTGTTCTTGTTTGGCGATTCAGCTCCACTTTGTGATTAAAACTGAGGTATCTAATGCTGGTCATTCCTAGCTGGTTAGCCATTAGTCCATATATTTCATCTTTCAAATTTTGTTGCGCTTTGTTAACTTGGCATCGAAATAAACTTTTTCCTGATCTATAAAGAGTTAATTAAAAAGTGTCACCCCCCCTTCATTCTCATTATCTAGAATTCCTGACTTATGAGAAATAGATGGTACAAGCACTATTCCTTTTAAGCACATTGGACCAGCAGGCAGTCTGGTACAGAGCTGTGCTATCTGCTGCAAGGACATGTGCAGCTAACGTGTCCCACAGGGCTGGCACAGCCAGTGGCAGTAACAGCCAGCTGTGCCCTTGAGGCCTCTTTCTTCTCCGCTTTCCAGACATATTGTAACGCTACGGCACGGGGCCTTGGAGCGACTTGAAGAGCCAGCAGCCTTGCTACCACCTCATTTTGAATCACATTTACATTGCCAGTCAGCAAACATGGGGTTGGAGTGTTGACCCACTCCATTCCAAAGACTCGATTTCCTGCCTCCACATTTATTGTGTCAACCATTGGCTTTGTCAGACAATCTTTGCAAAGGATGAAATATTAATGACTAACACTAGCAGAATTTGTAAGGACTACCAGCATTTGTATCCCCATATATGGCCACTTACCTTTAAGTGGTTGCAACATTTTATATTTGCCCTTCATTCTTTGTAAGCTGCTCCTTAAGGGTTCCCTACATACAATTTCCTGCCCTCTTCTGGTGGCTCAAAATGCTCGGCTCAATATGGGCAGACCGCTTGTCCACAGAATGAAGATGTAGTTGAGTCCACAAAAGCATGCTGGGTCTGCACACTGTTGGGAGGGTGCTAACTAACACCTGATTGGAGGCCCAATAAGAAAATCTACCCTAATAAAATTAAATAAACCCAAAGCTTAAATATAATCAAAAGATTAAACCTATCTCAACCCAAGCTGTATAAGATTTTTTTTCAAGCAAACATATGCAGAGGTGGTTGAACTAAGAAGACGCACACTATTCTCTACAGGTGAGGAAGACCTCATACTTCAATGGATTGCTGCTCACCACTTGTCTGCTATGCTGGTATAGAGTTACCTGCTGAATTGGATCAATGCATTGGAGCGGATGCGGAGTCAAACACTGGTTGCGCAATATCAGATGTTTTTAATCCAGTGTGTGCACTCTGTAATCAATTGTTATGTTTGTCTTCTCAAAAACATATTTTTCTCATGAAATGTTTTTTTGCCAACTTCTTTCCTTCTGGAAGCCTGGTCCATTATCATTATCAGCAAGTTGCTCTATTTTATTTGCATTCACATGAAAATTCTGAAAAACAAGTGATTAGTTATGGCAATTTACTAACAAAGTCTTGCCTCTGTTGTCCATTCAGTTCACATCCGGATATGGTTTGAGAATGTTCCAACACAAAACTGAGCAAAAATGATTAGCAGTGCATCTTGTAGATGGTACACACTGCAGCCACGGTACGCCAGTGGTGGAGGGAGTGAACGTTTAAAGTGGTGGATGAGGTGCCAATCAAGCGGGCTGCTTTGTCCTGGATGGTGTCGAGTTTCTTGAGTGTTGTTGGAGCTGCACTCATCCAGGCAAGCGGAGAGTATTCCATCACACTCCTGACTTGTGCCTTGTAGATGGTGGAAAGACTTTGGGGAGTCAGGAGGTGAGACACTCGCCGCAGAATACCCAGCCTCTGACCTGCTCTTGTTGCCACAGTATTTATGTGGCTGGTCCAGTTAAGTTTCTGGTCAATGGTGACCCCCAGGATGTTGATGGTGGGGGATTTGGTGATGGTAATGCCATTAAATGTCAAAAGTGAGAAGTCGCACAACACCAGGTTATAGTCCAACAGCTTTATTTGAAATCACAAGCTTTCGGAGCGCTGCTCCTTCATCAGGTGAAGTGAAGAAATGCATATGGGCACAGCATATATAGTCAGAGAACACTGCCAGACGATTACAGTTAATCTTTCTAACTGCCCTTTATCACACCTCGGCAGAGAGACAATCACGGCAATCAAAGGTGTGGATGGTGTCCAAACAGGTCAGTCAGGAAGACATTACATCAAAGACAATGAGGTGGGGTCACAAGGGGTCAAATGTGGCAGATGCTGGAGTCTGTATGGAAAACAAAAAACTTTTTACTTTTTTTGCTGGAAATCACAGCAGGTCCGGCCGCATCTGTGTAGAGAGAACAAGCCAACGACGACTCGAGTCTGGATGACTCTACGTCAGGTGGGGTTACATGTAGCGTGACATGAACCCAAGATCCCGGTTGAGGCCGTCCTCATGGGTGCGGAACTTGGCTATCAGTTTCTGCTCGACGATTTTGCGTTGTCGTGTGTCTCGAAGGCCGCCTTGGAGAACGCTTACCCGAAGATCGGAGGCTGAATGTCCTTGACTGCTGAAATGTTCCCCGACTGGGAGGGAACACTCCTGCCTGGCGATTGTTGCGCGGTGTCCGTTCATACGTTGTCGCAGTGTCTGCATGGTCTCGCCGATGTACCATGCTCCGGGACATCCTTTCCTGCAACGTATGAGGTAGACAACGTTGGCCGAGTCACATGAGTATGTACCATGTACCTGGTGGGTAGTGTCCTCACGTGTGATGATGGTATCTGTGTTGATGATCTGGCATGTCTTGCAGAGGTTGCCGTGGCAGGGTTGTGTGGTGTCGTGGTCGCTGTTCTCCTGAAAGCTAGGTAATTTGCTGCGAACGATGGTCAGTTTGAGGTTAGGTGGCTGTTTGAAGGCGAGTAGTGGAGGCATGGGGATGGCCTTAGCGAGGTGTTCGTTGTCATCGATGACATGTTGAAGGCTGCGAAGAACATGGCGTAGTTTCTCCGCTCCGGGGAAGTACTGGACGACGTAGGATACTCTGTTGGTTGTGTCCCGTGTTCGTCTTCTGAGGAGGTCTATGCGATTTTTCGCTGTGGCCCGTCGGAACTGTCGATCGACGAGTCGAGCGTCATATCCCGTTCTTATGAGGGCGTCTTTCAGCGTCTGTAGGTGTCCATCGTGTTCCTCCTCGTCTGAGCAGATCCTGTGTATTCGCAGGGCTTGTCCATAGGGGATGGCTTCTTTAACGTGGTTAGGGTGGAAGCTGGAGAAGTGGAGCATCGTGAGGTTGTCCGTGGGCTTGCGGTAGAGTGAAGTGCTGAGGTGTCTGTCTTTGATTGAGATTCGTGTGTCCAAGAATGAAACCGATTCTGAGGAGTAGTCCATGGTGAGTTTGATGGTGGGATGGAACTTGTTGATGTTATCGTGTAGTCTTTTCAGTGATTCATCGCCGTGGGTCCATAGGAAGAAAATGTCATCGATGTATCTGGTGTATAGCGTTGGTTGGAGGTCCTGTGCAGCGAAGAAGTCTTGCTCGAACTTGTGCATGAAGATGTTGGCGTATTGGGGTGCGAATTTGGTCCCCATGGCTGTTCCGTGTGTTTGGGTAAAAAACTGGTTGTCGAAGGTGAAGACATTGTGGTCAAGGATGAAGTGGATGAGTTGTAGGATGGCGTCTGGAGATTGGTTGTTGTTGGTGTTGAGTACTGAGGCTGTCGCAGCGATGCCGTCATCGTGGGGGATACTGGTGTAGAGTGCCGAGACGTCCATCGTGGCGAGGAGTGTTCCTGGTTCAACTGGTCCGTGGGTGCTGAATTTCTGTAGAGGTCTGTAGTGTCGCGACAGAAGCTGGGGGTTCCCTGTACGATGGGTTTCAGGATGCCCTCGATGTATCCAGAGAGGTTCTCACATAGGGTTCCGTTGCCTGATACAATAGGACATCCAGGTGTGTTGGCTTTGTGTATCTTTGGGAGGCAGTAGAAGTCTCCCACGCGGGGAGTACGTGGGATGAGAGCGCGTAGGATGCTTTGAAGGTCTGGATCAAAGGTCTTGATCAGTCTATTGAGTTGGCGGGTGTGTTCTTTGGTCGGATCTGCGGGTAACTGTCTGTAGTGTTCCTGGTTGTCCAGTTGTCGGTATGCTTCTTTGCAATAGTCCATTCTGTTCTGTATGATGATGGCTCCTCCTTTGTCCGCTGGTTTGATGACGATGTTGCGGTTGGTCTTGAGAGCGTGGATGGCGTTGCGTTGTGCTCGGGTGACATTCTGGACTGTCTTGTGAGTGTGGCTGATGAATCTGGCGTTGATGCATCTCCTGACAGCTTGAGCATACATGTCAAGCTTAGGGCAGCGACCCTCCAGAGGGGTCCAATTTGACTCTTTCTTCTTCGGTTGCTGCACTGCGGGTCCCTCTGTCTGCTGTTCTGGATCATTGATTGTCTCATTGGGTTCACTGCTGACATCTTGGGATTCGTGGAAGAATTCCCGGAGCCTCATTCTCCTGATGAATTCCTCTGTGTCTGCCGCGAGACCGATGGGGTCCATTTTGGTGGTGGGGCAGAAATTGAGCCCTCGGCTGAGAACTTCGATTTCGTCTGGTTGAAGGGTGTGGTCGGACAAGTTGACGATGGACTTCCCTGTGGTTGCAACCATGGTACCGGGGGAGGCTTGGTTGCTGCTGGTGGTGATGCCGAGTTTCTCAAGCTTCCTGTTCTTGGTGTGCATGTAGGTAGCGTAGTTCCGTTGCCTCGTCTGTTTGGCGGTGTCTTGTATCTGGTCTGCTGTGTCCTGAGCACAGGCTGAGAACATGGACTCTATCTTGGTTTCGAGGTTGCGGCGTCTGCTGTAGAGCCGTCTCAGCGTAGTCTGTGTTGTATGTCGACTTGAGTGGGTTCGTGATCTGTAGTCCTTTCGGGATCTTGTCTGCTTTCTTGCATCTCTGTAGAAACTTGGGGGTAGAAATTAGGTCGCGCCCCATTTGGGGCGCAAATATCGCCCGGACGCAAATATTAGCGCCTGGCGCTAATTATCGGCACTGACGGGAAACTTCACTTTTACCGCCCCGGGAGGTGAGTGGAGCGCTAAAGCAGGCGCTGCACACCTCTCTTAAGGCGCAAAGGCCGAGCAGTGAGGCGCTAACTCGGAGCGCTGGCGAAGCTCATGTAATGTCAGTCAGCAATGGAACACACACACAATGGCACGGGCCAGTTCTTAAAGGGGATGGTTAATCTTGCTTTCCATCCACATCCTGTTCATTGCTGCCTTGAATCTCGGCCTGGAGAGACTTGCACATCAAATGTGCTGGAAAGAACAATGGAGAGCACCAGGCAAAGAGCTCAGAGTGCAGCTCCCACGGTCTCTGCTAAATCGATACAAGGAATGGCAAATCAAAATGAACCTGCAAAGTGCTGCTCAGTACCCAAAACTCCTTCACACAACGTTGAATCTCTCCAGAAGTCTCTCCCTCTCTCTCTCAGAATGCGTAGTTCAAAAATGCCACCAACAATAAAAGACAGGAAGAGGCCCCCTTTAAATAGCGCCCCCCCCCCCAGCCCCACAGCGATTGATAGCGTTCCAGTCTTCTGGTCGTTGGAAGCGCCAGGCGGTAAGGCAGGGGGCGCCACTCAATTTCCGCTACGGGGCGCCCCAAGGGCGTTGCACCATGGAATGATGTCACAATCTGCGCGCGCAGGTGGTCGCAGCGGTAAGTTTTAGCGCCGCCGCACAATCTCAAGTTAAGTTCTCGAGCGGCGCAAACATCGCTGCGCCCGGGCGTTAGCGGCTTTGCGCCCCATTAGCGCCCTCTTAAGGCGCTAACGGGTGGCGCAACCAAGTGAATTTTTACCCCTTGATGTCTGTGTCGATATGCGCGATCTTCTTGGAGATCCTCTCCACTTTGAGCCGGCAGTTTGTGGTGTCGATAGTAGCCATGATGTGGAGATGCCGGTGTTGGACTGGGGTGGACAAATGTGAGAAGTCGCACAACACCAGGTTATAGTCCAACAGTTTTATTTGAAATCACAAGCTTTCGGAGCACTGCTCTTTCGTCAGGTGAAGTGAAGAAATGTATATCGGCACAGCATATATAGTCAGAGAACACTGCCAGACGAGTACAGTTAATCTTTCTAACTGCCCTTTATCACACCTCGGCAGAGAGATAATCACGGCAATCAAAGGTGTGAATGGTGTTCAAACAGGTCAGTCAGGAAAACATTACATCAAAGACAATGAGGTGGGGTCACAAGGGGTCAATTGTGGTAGATGCTGGGGTCTGTATGGAAAACAAAAAACTTTTTTTGCTGGAAATCACAGCAGGTCCAGCCGCATCTGTATAGAGAGAACAAGCTAACGACGACTCGAGTCTGGATGACTCTACGTCAGGTGGGGTTACATGTAGCGTGACATGAACCCAAGATCCCGGTTAAGGCCGTCCTCATGGGTGCGACACTTGGCTATCAGTTTCTGCTCGACAATTTTGTGTTGTCGTGTGTCTCGAAGGCCGCCTTGGAGAACGCTTACCCGAAGATCGGAGGCTGAATGTCCTTGACTTCGAGACACACGACAATGCAAAATCGTCGAGCAGAAACTGATAGCCAAGTTCTACACCCATGAGGACGGCCTCAACCGGGATCTTGGGTTCAACTCTAAACATCTCTTCACTTCACCTGATGAAGGAGCAGCGCTCCGAAAGCTTGTGATTTCAAATAAAACTGTTGGACTATAACCTGGTGTTGTGCGACTTCTCACATTTGTCCACCCCAGTCCAACACCGGCATCTCCACATCATTGTTGGAGATAGCCATTGCCTGGCACTTGTGTGGCGTGAATGTTACTCACCACTTATCAGCCCAAGCCTGAATGTCGTCCAGGCCTTGTTGTATGCATGCATAGACTGCTTAATTATCTGAGGAGTTGCAAATGGAATTGAACACTGTAATCATCAGCAAACATCCCCACTTCTGACCTTATGATGGAGGGAAGGTCATTGATGAAGCAGCTGAAGATGGTTGGGCCTAGGACACTGCCCTGAGGAACTCCTGCAGCGATGTCCTGGGGCTGAGATAATTGACCTTCAACAACCACAACCATCTTCCTTTGTGCTAGGTATGACTCCAGCCAGTGATTCCCATATACTTCAATTTTATTAAGGCTCCTTGATGCCACACTCGGTCAAATGCTGCCTTGATGTCAAGGGCAGTCACTCTCACCTCTCTGGAACTCAGCTCTTTTATCCATGTTTGGACCAAGGCTGTAATGAGGTCTGGAGCCGAGTGATCCTGGCGGAACCCAAACTTAGCATCGGTGCGAAGGTAGTTGGTGAGTAAGTGTTGCTTGACGACACCTTCCATCACTTTGCTGATGATTGAGAGTAGACTGATGGGGCGGTAATTGGCCAGATTGGATTTGTCCTGCTTTTTGTGGACAGGATATACCTGAGCAGTTTTCCACATTGTCGGATAGATGCCAGTGTTGTAGCTGTACTGGAACAGCTTGGCTAGAGGCGTGGCTAGTTCTGGAGCACAAGTCTTCAGCATGACAGTCGTGATGTTGTCGAGGCCCATAGCATTTGCTGTATCCAGTGCACTCAGCCGTTTCTTGATATCACGTGGAGTGAATCGAATTGGCTGAAGACTGGCTTCTGTGATGGTGGGGACCTCAGAAAGAGGCCGATGTGAATCATCTACTTGGCACTTCTGGCTGAAGATGGTTGCAAATGCTTCAGCCTTGTCTTTTGCACTCACGTGCTGGGCTCCACCATCATTGAGGATGGGGATATTCATGGAGCCTCCTCCTCCCGTTAGTTGTTTAATGGTCCACCACCATTTACGACTGGATGTGACAGGACTGCAGGTCTTTGATCTGATCCGTTGATTGTGGGATCGCTTAGCTCTGTCTATAGCATGCTGCTTTCGCTGTTTAGCATGCATGTAGTCCTGTGTTGCATCTTCCCCAGGTTGGCACTTCGTTTTTAGATACGCCTGGTGCTGCTCATGGCATGCTCTTCTGCACTCCTCATTGAACCAGGGTTGGTCTCCTGGCTTGATGGTAATGGTAGAGTGAGGGATCTGCCAGGCCATATGGTTACAGATTGTGGTGGAATACAATTCTGCTGCTGCTGATGGCCCACAATGCCTCATGGATGCCCAGTTTTGAGCTGCTAGATCTGTTGTGAATCTATCCCATTTAGCACGGTGGTAGTGCCACACAACATGATGGAGGGTGTCCTCAGTGTGAAGAGGGGACTTCGTCTCCACAATGACTGTGCGGTGGTCACTGCTACCAATGCTGTCATGGACAGATGTATCTGCGACAGGTAGATTGGTGAAGACAAGGTCAAGTATGTTTTTCCCTCGTGTTGTTTCTCTCACCACCTGCCGCAGGCCCAGTCTGGCAGCTATGTCCTTCAGGACTTGGCCAGCTCGGTCAGTAGTGGTGCTACCGAGCCACTCTTGGTGGTGGACATTGAAGTCCCCCACCCAGAGTACATTCTGTGCCCTTGCTACCCTCAGTGCTTCTTCCAAGTGGTGTTCAACATGGAGGAGTACTGATTCATTAGCTGAGGGAGGGCAGGTAGGTGGTAATCAGCAGGAGGTTTCCTTACCCATGCTTGACTTGAAGCCATGAGACTTCAAGGGGTCCGGAGTCAATGTTGAGGACTCCCAGGGCCACTCCCGCCTGACTGTATACCACTGTGCCGCCACCTCTGGACATACCCAGGGATGGTGATGGAGGAATCTGGGACATTGGCTGAAAGGTATGATTCTGTGAGTATGACTATGTCAGGCTTGACTAGTCTGTGGGACAGCTCTCCCAAGTTTGGCACAAGTCCCCAGATGTTAGTGAGGAGGACTTTGCAGGGTCAACTGGGCTGGGTGTGCCGTTTTCATGTCTGAAGCCGTTGCCTCGGTCGATGCTAAGTGGTCCGTTTGGTTTTATTCTTATTATTATTGCTTTTCCATAGCGGCTTGCTAGGCCATTTCATAAGGCAGTTAAGAGTCAACCACATTGCTGTGGGTCTCGACTCACATAAAGGCCAGACCAGGTAAGGACGGCAGATTTCCTTCCCTAAAGGACATTAGTGAACCAGATAGGTTTTTATGACAATCTGATAGTTTCATGGTCGCCATTGCTGATACTAGCTTTTTATTCCAGATTTTATTTAATTAACTGAATTTAAATTCCCCAGCTGCTGTGGTGGGATTTGAATTTATAGTCTCTGGATTATTAGTCCAGGTCTCTGGATTACTAGTCATAGGGGTAAAAATTCACTTGGTTGCGCCTCCCGTTAGCGCCTTAAGAGGGCGCTAATGGGGCGCAAAGCCGCTAACGCCCGGGCGCAGCGATGTTTGCGCTGCTCGAGAACTTAACTTGAGATTGTGCGGCGGCGCTAAAACTTACCGCTGCGACCACCTGCGCGCGCAGATTGTGACGTCATTCCATGGTGCAACGCTCTTGGGGCGCCCCGGAGCGGAAATTGAGTGGCGCCCCCTGCCTTACCGCCTGGCGCTTCCAACGACCGGAAGACTGGAACGCTATCAATCGGTGTGGGGCTGGGGGGGGCACTATTTAAAGGGGGCCTCTTCCTGTCTTTTTCTGTGGTCGACATTTATGCACCACTCGTTCTGAGAGAGAGAGAGAGATTCGGAGAGAGAGAGAGAGAGACTTCTACATTGACTCAACGCTTTGTGAGGTAGTTTTGCCTATTCATCCTAACTTTGTTGCTACTTTAGTTGCTGTCCCTCATTACTTTTCTGGCAAAGAGAATATGGGGGCTGCACTGATTGGGGGCGTCGTCCTGCTCCAGCTGAATCGGAGGATACAGAGACGCAGACAGAGAGTGGCAATGATGGCCAGACGGAGGAGGGCCATCAGGCGCATGTACAGGAGAGCTTACCCTCCCAGGGTATATCGTGAACAGCTCTCCTACATCCATATGTCCGAGGAGCTGTGTTTGCGAAGGCTGCGATTCAGCAAGGAGGTGGTCACTGAGCTCTGCCACCTGCTGCAGCCAGATCTGCAGCCTCAGCTGAGGTCCAGGACGTCTCTGTCGGTGGCAGTGAAGGTCACAGTGGCTTTGAACTTCTACGCCACTGGCTCATTCCAAGCTGCTGTTGGGGACCTCACCAATATCTCCCAGTTCACGGTGCATTGCTGCATCCGGCAGGTCACCAATGCCCTCTTCAGAAGGAGACGAGAGTTCATCTCTTTCCCTATGACCCCAGACAAGCAGCGTGACCGTGCTCTGGGCTTTGCGAGGGTAGCGGGCTTCCCCATGGTGCAGGGCGCCATTGACTGCACGCATGTGGCTTTGCGTGCTCCGCGTGAGAATGCAGAGGAATTCAGGAACAGAAAGGGGTTCCATTCCTTGAATGTCCAGTTGGTCTGTGACCACAGACAGGTGATACTCGCTGTCAATGCCCACTATCCTGGCAGCTGCCACGATGCTTTCATCCTGCGCCAGACTACTGTGGCAGAAGTTTTCGAGGCACCGCATCAGCCAGTTGGTTGGCTTCTCGGGGACAAGGGGTACGCATTGAGCACCTGGCTGATGACACCGCTCCGTACGCCAAACACCCCTGCTGAGCTGCGGTACAATGAAAGCCATCAAGCAACCAGGAACATTATTGAGCGCACAATCGGCGTGCTGAAACAACGGTTCCGCTGTCTGGACCATTCCGGAGGAGCCCTGCAGTACTCGCCTGAGCAAGTTTCGAACTTCGTAGTCGTGTGCTGCATGTTGCACAACATGGCAATCCTCAGGACCCAGCCAATGCCACCAGGCCTTGTAGCACCACCAGAGGAGGAGGAGGAAGAGGAGGAAGAGGACGAGGACGATGATCATCAGCAGCACCAAGGCGGGAGGGCGGCCCACAATGGTCAAACTGCAAGGGCCGTCCGTCAACGGCTAATAGCAAGCCGCTTCTAGGGCCCCTGCCATTGCTACCAACATTAATCAACCCAGTACGCAACCCCTATGCCGGCCAAGTCACCAATAATTCCAACCACCAGCCATGTATATTTTGAATACAGAAACTTATTTATTTTACAAACTCTGTGTGTGTCAATTCCTCATGACAAACTCATAGAAATAAACACAAAAAAACAGTCAATAACATAACTGGTTCTCACAACCTGGAGATAATGTCCAAAACACTAAACAAAAGTTGGACCATGAACCTCGGCCTTTAATAAAAAAATGACCAGCATTTTGTCACACCTCCTACTTTTTGCCCTTCGAGGGTGATCTCCTTCCCTTGCGCACTTCCCCCCTTCTAACCCTACTGCTCCTCCGTAATGGGACCTCAGTGGCTGCAGCAAGGCTGGTGGAAGGCTGCTGCTCGTCAGACCCTGACACTGCAGATGCCCCTGAAGGACGGCCTCGACCACTTCTGGGCCTGGAGGGCCCGGCTGCAGACTGCACCAACTCTGCATGGGCGGCAGCAGTCTGTCCTACAGGCGGTGGCAAGTGCAGTGGAGAAGTGACAGTGTTGGCAGCAGGAATGCTGTCATCGTGCGAGAGGACAGCAACTCCCTGCTCGCCCGACACACTGGCACTCCCACGGGGCAGCACTTCAGCATCCGGAGCAATCTGCCAGAGAACAGATTGCTGGCCTGCTGCGGCGCGGTGACAGCCCCGGGGACATGTGCACGAACCATCGAGGTTGGCAGCAGTCTGTGCTCGCGTGGCCTCCATCTGAGTCTGTATGAGAGCAGTCAGAGGTGGGATCACGGCAGCCAGTGACTGAATTGCAGCACTAAGCGTTAGTGTGGCATCCGCCTGTGCTACAGCGAAGTGCTCCACACTCCTTGCCAGTGACTCAATGCATTCGGGCACCCTTCCCACTGCACCCATGAGCTCAGTGTGCATGCCCACCGCCTGGGTGTTCATTTCTGCAATCAGCCGCTCCTCCTCTGCGTCCATTGCAGTAGGAGTGTCTGGCATACTCTCCCTCTGGGGAGAAGGCCCCCGTTCTTCCCTACCCCCCCCATGGCGTTGCTGCAGCCCGCTGGGTCCTGGAGCTTCACCCTCATCAGCCCCTTCCCCCCTGCTCCCCTCCGGGGAAGGCGTGTTCCCAGTGTGGGCATGGGCTTCCTCGGGAGAGGGTGGCACTGATGCTCTGGCTTCCTCTTCCTCCTCAGCTGCAGCATCACTCCCAGTGGCAGCTTCAGGGCCCGTCTCCTCAGCTGGTGAATCACCATCTGAAAGCAGGGAGGTACAAGAGTGGCTTTAGCGTGAGGACAGGGTGGCAGTAAGGGAGGAATAAGTGCAGCAAGTTAGCAAGTTGGATTGAAAGTGTCAAAGGCTGGTGTTGTGAGGGACAAGTGGAAGGACAGAGGACAAAAAGGTGATGACCTTACCATTGCTGTCCAGAACGGGGTCGGCGTCTCCAGTGGCGATGGGACCGATCACCCGGCTTGCCACAATCCTGTGGACGCGCTCCTCCAGATCGCTGAGGGGTTGCTGCTGAGGCCGCCCTCCACCTGTCCGTTGCTGCTGTCTCCTATTATGAGCCAGCTTAGCCTGCAAGAAAAAGGACAGCATCTGAGTCAATATACAGCCATGGTCTTGCCTGATGTGCCTCCCATAGGTGAATAGCCCTTACAATATACAGCCATGGTGTTGCCTGATGTGCCTCCCATAGGTGAATAGCCCTTACAATATACAGCCATGGTCTTGCCTGATGTGCCTCCCATAGGTGAATAGCCCTTACAATATACAGCCATGGTCTTGCCTGATGTGCCTCCCATAGGTGAATAGCCCTTACTGTATGCAAAGTGTGGAATGTGTGTGTGTGTTTGATGAAAGGGCCATAGGTGTTGGATGAGTGTTGTGCATTGGGGTTTTAAGACCCTCTGGCCATAGAGTGAGGTTGAGATGGAGGGATGGAGAGGTATTGAGAAAAAGCCACTCACCCTGACGACCCGAGTGAGGTCGTTGAACTTTTTGCGGAATTGAGTATGGGTCCTGGGCACCATGCTCCTGGAGGAGACGCTCTGAGCCACCTCCCTCCACACTCTTCTGAACTCGCGTGGCAAAGGCCTCCTGCCACTCTCAGGGAACAGCATACATCGTCTGCGCTCCACTGCGCCAACCAGAGCATCCAAGGCCCGCTCGGTGAAGCGATGAGCGCGTTCTCTCACCCTCTCCATGCTTGGCAGCAAAATGGATTCACAGGTCTCTCCAGGCTGAGATTCAAGGCTGCAATGAGCAGGGTGTGGCTGGGGAGCAAGTGGCCCCCCCCGCTTTAAGAAGTGTCCGGCGCCAGTGTGTCTGTGTTCCCTCGCTAACTGGCAGCAGCTGCGCTGCGCTCGCGCACTGAGTTAGCGCCTCACTCCTTGGCCTTTGCGCCTTAAGACAGGTGTGCAGCGCCTGCTTTAGCGCTCCACTCACCTCCCGGGGCGGTAAAAGTGAAGTTTCCTGTCAGTGCCGATAATTAGCGCCAGGCGCTAATATTTGCGTCCGGACGATATTTGCGCCCCAAATGGGGCGCGACCTAATTTCTACCCCTAGTCATAGAGTTATACAGCACAGAAAGAGGCCCTTCAGCCAATCGTGTCCGCGCCGGCCATCAAACCCTGTCTATTCTAATCCCATTTCCCAGCACTTGGTCCATAGCCTTGTATGCTATGGCGTTTCAAGTGCTCATCTAAATGCTTCTTGAATGTTGTGAGGGTTCCTGCCTCTACCACCCTTTCAGGCAGTGAGTTCCAGATTCCAACCACCCTCTGGGTGAAAAAGTTTTTCCTCAAATCCCCTCTAAACCTCCTGCCCCTTACCTTGAAACTATGCCCCCTTATTATTAACCCCTCTACTAAGGGGAAAAGTTCCTTTCTATCTACCCTATCTATGCCCCTCATAATTTTGTACACCTCAATCAAGTCCCCCCTCAGCCTTCTCTGCTCTAAGGAAAACAACCCCAGCCTGTCCAGTCTCTCTTCATAGTTGAAGCGCTCCAGCCCAGGTAACATCCTTGTGAATCTCCTCTGCACCCTCTCCAATGCAATCACATCCCTCCTATAGTGTGGCGACCAGAACTGCACACAGTATTCCAGCTGTGGCCTAACTAGCGTTTTGTACAGCTCCATCATAACCTCCCTGCTCTTATATTCTATGCCTCAGCTAATGAAGGCAAGTATCCCATATGCCTTTTTAACCACCTTATCTACCTGTCCTGCTGCCTTCAGGGATCTATGTACATGCACACCAAGGTCCCTCTGATCCTCTGTCCTTCCTAGGGTCCTACCATTCATTGTGTATTCCCTTGCCTTGTTAGTCCTCCCAAAATGCATCACCTCACACTTTTCAGGGTTAAATTCCATTTGCCACTGTTCTGCCCATCTGACCAACCCGTCTATATCATCCTGTAGTCTGAGGCTTCCCTCCTCGTTATTTACCACCCCACCAATTTTCGTGTCATCTGCGAACTTACTGATCATACCTCCTACATTCATATCTAAATCATTAATGTACACTACAAACAGCAAAGGACCCAGCACCGATCCCTGCGGTACACCACTTGACACAGGCTTCCAGTCAATAAAACAACCTTCGACCATCACCCTCTGCCTCCTGCTTCTAAGCCAATTTTGGATCCAACGTGCTAAATTGCCCTGGATCCCATGGGCTTTTACCTTCTTGACCAGTCTCCCATGTGGGACTTTGTCAAAAGCCTTACTGAAGTCCATGTAGACTACATCAACTGCACTACCCTCATCCACACACCTAGTCACCCCCTCGAAAAATTCAATCAAATTGGCTAGACATGATCTCCCCCTGACAAAGCCATGCTGACTATCCTTGATTAATCCTTGCCTCTCCAAGTGGAGACTAATTCTGTCCCTCAGAATTTTTTCCAATAATTTCCCTACCACTGATGTTAGGCTCACTGGCCTGTAATTCCCTGGTTTATCCCTACTACCCTTCTTGAATAATGGTACTATGTTAGCTGTTCTCCAGTCCTCTGGCACCTCCCCTGTGGCCAGAGAGGTTCTGAAAATTTGTGTTAGAGCCCCTGCAATCTCCTCCCTTGCCTCACGCAGCAGCCTGGGATACATCTCATCTGGGCCTGGGGATTTATCCACTTTTAAGCCCGCTAAAACCGCTAGTACATCCTCCCTCTCAATACTAATTTGTTCAAGTATATCACAATCTCCCTGCCTGATTTCTATGCCTACATCGTCCTTCTCCATAGTGAACACAGATGCAAAATATTCATTTAAAACCTCACCTACATCTTCCGGCTCTACACACAGATTGCCACTTTGGTCCATAATGGGCCCTACTCTTTCCCTGGTTATCCTCTTGCCCTTAATATACTTATAAAACACCTTGGGATTTTCCTTTATTCTGCCCGCCAGTGTTTTTTCATGCCCCCTCTTCGCTCTCCTAATTTCTTTTTTAAGTACCCCCCTGCACTTTCTATACTCCTCTAGGGCTTCCACTGTTTTTAGTCCTTTGCATCTGCCAAAAGCCTCCCTTTTTTTCCTAATCTATTCTTGTATATCCTTCGACATCCAAGGTATCCTGGGCTTGTTGGTCCCACCCTTGACCTTTACGGGAACATGTTGGCGTTGTACTCTCTCTATTTCCTTTCTGAAAGACTCCCACTGCTCTGATGTGGATTTTCCTACAAGTAGCTGAGCCCAGTCCACTTTGGCCAGACCCTGCCTTATATTAAAATCGGCCTTCCCCCAATTTCGAACCTTTATTTCCGGTCCATCTTTGTCCTTTTCCATGACTACCTTAAATCTCACCGAATTATGGTCACTGTCACCAAAATGCTCTCCTAATGACAGTTCTACCACTTGCCCGGCTACTTTCCCTAGAATTAGGTCCAGAATGCCCCCTCTCTTGTAGGACTTTCTACATGCTGGCTCAAAAAGCTCTCCTGAATGCACTTTAAGAATTCCACACCCTCTAAGCCTTTCACACTCTGACTATCCCAGTTAATATTGGGGAAGTTGAAATCCCCTACTATTATTACCCTATTATTTCTATTTCTACTTCTCTGAGATTTGCCTACAGATCTGTTCCTCTCTCTCCCCCCGACTGTTTGGGGGCCTATAGTACTCTCCCAGCAAAGTGCTTGCCCCCTTTTTGTTTTTAAGTTCTACCCATATGGCCTCATTAGAGGAACCTGCTAAGATATCATCCCTCCTTACAGCAGTAATTGACTCCTTGATTAATATTCTGACACCCCCTCCCCTTTTACACCCCCCTCTGTCTCGCCTGAAGATTCTATACCCCGGAATATTGAGCTGCCAGTCCTGCCCCTCCTCAACCATGTCTCTGTGATAGCAACAATATCATACTCCCATGTGTTCATCAACACCTTCAATTCATCTGCCTTACTCGCAAGACTCCTTGCATTAAAATAAATGCCAACCAGCCTTGCCATACTCCCTTGTGCCGTTACATATTTGCTCTGCCTTCTAGGCTGACTTGTTTTTTCCTCTATATTTGGCTGTGCATCACCCCCTACTATAGCTCCACTCCGTATCCCATCCCCCTGCCAAGTTAGTTTAAACCCCCCCCAACAGTACTAGCAAACCTCCCCGCAAGGATGTTGGTCCTGTTCCGGTTCAGGTGCAACCCGTCCGACATGTACAGGTCCCACCTTCCCCAGAAGCAGACCCAGTGATTCAGGAAACTAAAGCCCTCCCTCCTGCACCAACTCTTTAGCCACGCATTCATCTGCTCTATCCTCCTATTCTTATACTCACTAGCACATGGCACCGGGAGTAATCCAGAGATTACAACCTTTGAGGTCCTGCTTTTTAATCTGCTACCTAGCTCCCTAAATTCTTGTTGCAGGACCTCATCCCTCTTTCTACCCATGTCATTGGTACCAATGTGAACCACGACCTCTGACTGTTCACCCTCCCCCTTCAGAATACCCTGCAGCCATTCAGTGACATCCTTGACCCTGGCACAGGGAGGCAACATACCATCCTGGTGTCACGTCTGCAGCCACAGAAACGTCTATCTGTTCCCCTTACAATAGAATCCCCTATCACTATTGCTCTCCCACTCTTTTTCCTCCCCTCCTGTGCAGCTGAGCCACTCGTAGTGCCACGGACTTGGCTCTTGCTGCATTCCCCTGAGAAACCATCTCCCCCAGCAGTATCCAAAACGGAAAATCTGTTGGAGAGGGAGATGGACCCAGGGGACTCCTGCACTACCTTCCTAGTTCTTTTACTCTGTCTGGCGGTCACCCATTTCCTGTCTGCCTGTGCACTCTTTACCTGCGGTATGACCACCTCGTTAAACGTGCTATCTACGAAGATCTCAGCTTCGCAGATGCTCCACAGTGACTCCAGCCGCAGCTCCAGCTCCGAAACGCGGATTTCGAGTAGCTGCAGCTGGAGACACTTCCTGCACATGTGTTCGCCCTGGACACCGAAAGTGTCCCTGACTTCCCACATAGCACAGGAGGAGCACTCCACGCTGCCGAGCTGCCCTGCCCTACCCTTAATTTACTCCCTTTACTTCCTTTAAATTAAGAATATTAAATACACTAGGGACCTTACTTCCCTTTAAACACTACTTACTCTAAACTAGAGACCTTACTTTTACTTTAATGACTGGACTGTAGAAATACTCACCAGATCCTACTTACCAGTCAGCTCCTTCCCTGGTTGTGACATCACTTTAGCGGTTTCGCAGTTGTTGTTGTTTGACTGCTCCCGCTCTCGGACTCTTTCCTTGGTGTAAAGTAAGAACCAATTTCCAACTCGCAGCTCTCTGTTTAAACCGCACAGTACTAGTCCAGTAACATTCCCACTATGCTACCATTCCCAATGTAATGTTTCCCTTCCTCCATTCCAGCCCCCAGCTACCTTCATGTGCAGGCCTCTGTCTCTGGCAAGGCCTTAGAGGATGCTGATATGCTAATCTTCAGGGCGCTTCAGCCCCTTTAACTTCCCAGTTGCCTCCTGTGGTCGCTGCAGCACCGCTGGGATTTTGCAGCCGTGTAGCTGGGCGCCTACAATGTATACAGGATAAATCAAACAAAAACGTGCGATAGTTCAAGGGAGGGAGCTTAGCAATTCAGTTAAGAACGCAGTAATAAAAGGAGACTTAATAGACAGTTTGACACTATGGCCCCAATATTAATCTGATGGCGGCTTCCGTACAGTGTGCTGGAATTGTGTGGGGGAAACTCAGAAGCCAACTGAGTGGGTCGGAATCTGCAATCTTAACTCAATTGAACCAATTAATTTTGACTTCTGGTTTTGCTTTTCCAAGCTGCGCAGCGGGTGTGATGTGCAGCCACATGATGCGATCCCAGCTGTATTTAAAGGGACATTTCACAAATGGAAATTGGAGGTGTTCAGGATGGATGGTGGACATACGGCAAGGGCAGCACCCAGACTTAATGATGCCTCACTGGAATTACTGCTGGGTGCAGTCAGGAGGAGGAGGAGGGACATACTTTTCCCCTTCAATGGGAGGAAGAAACCTGCTGCTCTCACCAAGAAGGTGTGGCTGGGGGTAGCTGAGGAGGTGAGCAGCAGGAGCGTTGTGCCCAGCTCACGGATCCAATGTAGAAAGTGGTTTAATAACCTAACCAGGTCAAGAACAATGAGTACATTTGCTGATTCAACTACATTCTGTGCTTTAAGCCCGCTCCCCTTTCACTATGTCTTGCTCAGTGTTCTCCATCACATCACTCCTCACACCCATTCAACTTTCAGCAGCATCCAGCCTTCACTTTCTATGCACTTCGTCACCTCCCCATTTATCAATCCACCGTCGCCACTCACCACAAACCTTATGCAATGTGATGCATCTGTCTCATAGTCACCCTCACTGAATGCACTGCATCCATCGGGTGAATACTTCACCTTCACTCACTCACACTTCTGTTTTTTCGCTCCTTGTAGGAGAAGAGATGCGAAAACGGAAGAGAGAGGGAGAGGACTGGAGGTGGACCGCCACAAGTAGTCCAGCTCACAGAGGAGGACGCCCTGTAGATAAGTGGAACATCTGCATCCCTCTCAGTCAGAGATAGAGAGACAGGGAGCTCGCAGATAACTGGTGACAGAATTACAAGTATCTCTGACACACATATGCAGACTTCATTTCATCAATGGCTGAATTCTGATAAGACTGAGTATGGTGGTTGTCAAGATTGTGACTTTGCCGCGACTAAATCATATCCCTTTATTTTGTCTTCAAGGGCTACATGTAGAGCAAGTGTCGCAGGACAGCCATGAGGACGATTCCTCAGAGGACTTCATTCCTTCTGGGGGTGCACCATCACAGGACCGTACAGCCATGCACCAGCAGAAAACTCGGACTTTGGTGTGTCCACTTAGAGAGTTAATTGGGTTTTCATCTGGTGATTCACACGTCACAAGTGAGCACGAGCAGACACTGGTGGCAGGGATCAACTTTGGAGAGTCCACGTTGGGGGGGGCGCAATCTTCTCCAAGCTCTACTTGGCTGGACATTGATGCTAAACCCCGGGGAGAATGCTAGAGGTGCCATGCACACTCTCCACAATAGCTGGTGGATTGGTGGCACAGGAAATTGTGAGATTGTCTGCCATGGAGAGAGAGCCTGCCTCCATGGAGCTCCATGCAGACCATGACCACGGCCGTGCAGACTGTGGATGCCTTAAACAGGATGACAGATACCTTATCTGTAGCCTTACAACGCGTCACTGATCTCCACCAAGCTGGTCTGCAGCAGAGTGCTAGGAGTGATGTGCCACTGGCCCTGGAGAGGGTTGATGGTGAAAGGGGACATGGAAGTGGGAACTCCACTCAAACCCATTGCCCCTCCCCTCAGCCAGTACCCGACATGCTGCATTGTCTTCCACTGGCCGAGTCTGCCCTTGCACAGGTGCAGGTGGAGCAGTCTTTGGCGGGGCCCTCAGGGGCTCCAAAACCCAGAGGTCATTGGCCAAAAGCATTTCAGCAATCAGGACAGGGATCAGAGCAGCCTGCCTCTACCTCTGCTGAAGCCACACGGGATGCAGCACGTAGAGGCGGTCGGAAGAGTAAGTTGAAGAAATTGTAATTCACCAAGGGTATGCACATGGGTGCATGTCAAAATGTTATGTTACAATGCCAGATAAAATGTAATGATTTGCACCACTTCCACATCTTGCCCATTATTGCATCCCAAGTGCCAACTTGCCCTTTCACTTGTTTCATGATGACTGTCAATAAATGCAGGGACCCATTGGATGGACGTACAATGAGTGGATGAGTGGTTGAAGGACTGTTTAGTGCAAAGGGGTGGGGGGGGGGTGGGGTGAGGTGGTGATTGGTGTTGGTGGTGGAAGCAGACTGCGCAATTTAATTTGATGTGTTTCACACTAGGTGAACCTTCGCTATATTAAGGCACCCCTGGCATCCCTGGCAACTTGTCTGGCAATAGGTGCCCCATCTTCATCTTCCTGCTCCTCCTCCTCCTCTATGTTCTCCTCATCCGAAGATCAGTGATGAGCCTCTTTAGCTCCTCCACCTGCAAACCTCCCTCCTGTGGACCTCTCTCCTGTGCACGTACCGATCCCACCACAGCACGTCGTCACCGCCGTGGATGGTGATGACCCTCCTTTTCTGATGTGCTTTCAAACACATCCAACGCACCTCCCACCCTGATCTTGTCAATTTGAAATCCTCCAAGGTTGAAAAAAGTTTTAACCAGACAAGCGCTCTCTGCCAAATATTTGCCAGAGGGAACTGAGACAGCAGCTGCAATAAGTGAGGTTTTATTCAGATGGGACAATGGCAAGTTTAAGTATCCACCTGAACTGCTGCTCAAACTCGCCTCCGTTCCCTGGTCAGTTTCCCAACCCTGGGAAACCCGTCCTGCTCAAGTAAAATTTGGAGCAAATTTAAAAACAATTTAAAATGACCTCATTAACGTCTCCTAAGGAAGTTAATTGCGGCAATAAGTACCCGCCCGCATCCAATTAGGAAATCCCCGACTTCGGTGAGTAGGTTTCTCGCCGACATCCAAATGCGCCTCTGTTAAACCCGGAAGTGGATGCGTTGGAGGCAGGTTGTGCTTCCGCTCGTAAAATCAATAGTTTTTACCTCCCACCCACTCCCAACCCACCTGTACTTGAGGGTTAAAATTCCCCCTATCTTTTGCAATCCAGACCGAAGGAAAGCCTATATCATTGGCTTGCAAAGGGAGTTTAGGAGAATAGGAAGCAGGTTTAGGAGGAGGACTTCAAGGATGATAATCTCTGAATTATTCCCCAGCCATATGCTAGAATATTGGCTATTAGGGAGCTCAGCACTTGGCTAAAGGGATGGTGTAAGGAAGAGTGCTTCCATCCTATTGCCATTGGCACCAATTCTGGGGAGGATGGGAATTATTTTGTATGAATGGGTTACATCTGAACAGGAAGGGAACTAATGAACTGGCAAAGCAGATCAATAGGAAAGTGAGGAATAATTTAAACTAGGAAAGAAGGGGGCAGGGAAAATTAAACAATCAAATAGAGCAAGTAGAGAGGTTGAAATAGATGAGGTAAATATATCTGAGACCTAGTGCACTGGCCAGCTCCTACCTTACGTGAGTCTCTGAACATTTAGCATGCAAGTAGCTTAGGTTGGCAGGCTTGCCACATTTCATGGGTCTCAGGGCAGCGCTGCACCAGTGGTGGAGGGAGTGAATGTTTAAGGTGGTGGATGGGGTGCCAATCAAGCAGGCTGCTTTGTCCTGGATGGTGTCGAGCTTCTTGAGTGTTGTTGGAGCTGCACTCATCCAGTCACACTCCTGATTTGTGTCTTGTAGATGGTGGAAAACCTTTGAGAAGTCAGAAGGTGAGTCACTCACCACAGAATACCCAACTTCTGACATGCTCTTGTAGCCACAGTATTTATGTGGCTGATCCAGTTAAGTTTCCGGTCAATGGTGACCCCCAGGATGTTGATGGTGGGGGATTTGATGATGGTAATGCCATTGAATGTCATGGGACGGTGGTTAGACTCTCTCTTGTTGGAGATAAATGTGAGAAGTCGCACAACACCAGGTTATAGTCCAACAGTTTTATTTGAAATCACAAGCTTTCGGAGCGCTGCTCCTTCGTCAGGTGAAGTGACTTCACCTGATGAAGGAGCAGCGCTCCGAAAGCTTGTGATTTCAAATAAAACTGTTGGACTATAATCTGGTGTTGTGCGACTTCTCACATTTGTCCACCCCAGTCCAACACCGGCATCTCCACATCATGGCTACTATTGTTGGAGATAGTCATTGTCTGGCACTTGTGTGACGTGAATGTTACTTGCATTGGCATGGCAGCAATGTAGAATGGGCAGCAAATGGACATGAATGTTTGTCCATTTGTGGCTGAACAGCTGGCAGAGTGCTGGTCATTCTCTTCTACTGTGCTTACCGTGAAGTTCTGTCAACAGGCATTATATGGCAATTTGTAATTCTTTTGTTTAATTTGTTTTCAGAATGCAGGTGATGCTGGTTAAACTGCATTTATTGCCCATCCTTAGTTGCCTCGAGAAGGTGATGGTAGGCCTTCTCCTTGAACTGCTGCAGTGCTTCTGATGATGGCGCTCCTACAATGGTGTTAGGTCGGGAATTCCAGCAAATTGGCCCAATGACAATGACAGAATATTGAGATATATATAAGTCAGGATAGTATGTGACTTGAAAGTACAAAAAGCAATCAAAAAGGCAAATGGAAGGTTGGCCTTTATCTCAAGGGGGCTGGAATACAAAGGGAAGGAAGTTATGCTTCAGTTGCATAGAGCCTTTCCAGACCCCATCTGGAGTTCTGCACTCAATTTTGGGCACTGCACCTCAGGGAGGATATATTGGCCTTGGATAGGTGATCTGATCAAAGGTATTTAAAATGTTAAAAGGATTTGATAGGGTAGATATGGAGAAATTATTTCCTCTGGTGTGGGAATCAAGAACAAAGAGACATAATCTTAACATCAGAGCTAGGCCACTCAGGAGTGAATTCAGGAAGCACTTTTTCACATAAAGGGTAGCAGGAATTTGAAACTCTCCCCCCGCAAAAGGCTATGGTTTCTGGGTCAATTGGAGCTTTCAAGACTGAGATAGATAGATTTTTGTTTGGTATGGAGAATGTGAAGGTGATGATATTCCCACTACATTGCTTTTCGGTGGTAGAGGTTGCAGGGGAGAGAGGTGCTGTTGAAGTAACCTTAATGAGTTTCTGCAGTGCATCTTGTAGATCGTACATATTGCAGCCACAGTGTGCCGTTGATGCAGGGGTGGATATTAAGCTTGGTGACAGGGCACCAATCAAGTAAACTGCTCTGTCCTGAATGGTATTGAAGTTCTTGAATGTTGTTATGGCTGCATTTGTCCAGGTCAGTGGTCAATATTCCATCACTTTCCTGACTTGAACCTTGTAGAGAGCCACTCATTGCAGAGTACCCCTCCTCTGTCCTCTTGTAGCCAATATGTTGATACAGCTGGTCCAATTAAACTTCTGGTCAATGGCGACCCCCAAATTGTTGGAAGACTCAGTGCTGGTGGTGTTGAAATTCAAGGGGAGGTGGCTGAGCTTTCTTTTGTTGGAGATGGTTATTACTTGGCACTTATGTGGTGTGAATGTTATTTGTCATTTATCAGCCCAAGTTTGGATGTGGTCCAAGTCCTGCTGTAGGCTTGTCTGGGCTGCTTCATTATCGGAGGAGTCGTGAATGGAGCTGAGTACTGTGAAAACATCGGTGAACAGTCCCCATTCCTGACATGACTGAGGGAAGGTCATGATGAAGCAACTGAAGAGGGTCTGTTCGCGGACCCTTCCCTGGGAACTCCTACGGTAATATCCTGGGCCTGCGATAACTGGACTCTGACAAGCACAGTCATCATTTTTGGCAAAGCATGGTGACACTCACCATGGAAACCTTTAGGCCACCTGTAACTTATTTCATACCTGCTTCCTCAATTCATGGAAAGGTCATGATGCGGAGATGCCGGCATTGGACTGGGGTGGACAAAAATGAGAAGTCGCACAACACCAGGTTATAGTCCAACAGATTTATTTAAAATTACAAGCTTTCGGAGCTATCGCCCCTTCCTCAGGTAAAGTTACAATGTAACAATGTAACTTTACCTGAGGAAGGGGCGATAGCTCCGAAAGCTTGTAATTTTAAATAAATCTGTTGGACTATAACCTGGTGTTGTGCGACTTCTCATGGAAAGGTGAAATGGAATTGTCCCTTTTTTAAACATATTTGCATGCTGCTCTTCACAGCATGACCTCCAGTGCTGCACCTGGAAATGTTCGACTACTTGGTGTTGCTGAAGCCATTTTTCTTCTTCTCGCAGTACAGCTTTGAGGTGAGCAACAGTCCTTTAACAGATGCTGGTGCGAGATAAACTGCCCCTTGATCGCAGTGCTTTCCCAGCATGTCATACACTGAGCAGCTGCAGCAGGGGATACAATATCAAACAGCTGACTTTGCATAATGGCACGTGGTTGACTTTTAGTGCTACAGGTGCACCCAAAAGAACAGTGTTGGCACTGCCACAGCACCAGGGCAGCATTATGTTTTTCACAGCTATGGGCGCCATACATTTTATTTCTATTGATTGAACAATAGCAGATTACTGTTCGGATTTCAGCGTGAAGCAAGTAATAGCTTCAATACAAGAGGTACTTCCAATTTAGTGAGGAGCAACTTTTAAACTGCAAAGTCAGTCCTAAATTGTGTAATATTTCATTATTTATTGAAATATATACCAGCTACAAATAATAACATTGAAAAATGATTCAACATTTTCCTTCTTAATAAACACTATACTGGTAATGAATTTTTGACCAAGTATAATAAAAGACAGTCATTGACAAATTAGCTTTGCTGTTGTCGTACTCCCACTTTTGCCAAAAGCTGCGACTGTAAACAAACCGTTTCCATGGCCCCATGCTCCATATTCTTTTGTGCTCTCCAACAATGCCTTGTTCCATTTCAGAAGATAACCTCTAGCTTACTAAATGGTGTTCCTTTCAGGCTGCCTCTTTAAGAAAAAGAATGTTTAACCACTGTGCCAATATATCACACTGTAGTCTGCCACAGCTCTGCGTTGGCTATGAAACTTTAATGAATAAACCACTGAAACACCATGACAGTGGTTGTTAATCATGTACCCTGTGCATTACAGTCTTACTTGGTGAAGCTGAAAGTAGAGATGATCTTATGATCTGAGTTCAAACAACGTTTGATGCCTTTTCAAATGTTCAGTTTAATAAGGCTGGCAATTTCATTTTGGATGAAACAATTAATTCAAGACCGATAATGTAAGTAGAAAAGAGCTACTTTTTTACATCACTTTCCAACTTTGTGAATGTTGATTAAAAATCTAAAATATCAGTTTACTGCTTGTTGGATTTTTGTAAAAATCCTTCTTTTCTTTACACTGACAATGTGGTAATTCTGGTTTTAACTCAACAGTTATACAATTTTGAGGATTCACTGAATGCCGTAACTACTTATGAAATACAAAGCAGCAATTTTTAACTGAAAAACTTAGCGATGCTTCTAATGGCAGGTCCTTTAGTCGCAGGTTTACTATGGGCATTGTACCTTCAGTTTTTCTAGTTTGTTGATTGGCAGAAAACACAAATTGTTGAATTTGTAGACACATTTAATTTCTGTTAGATACGTTTCTGTTAGATCCGTTTCTTTAAGTGAACATAAACTCGCACAAAATATTCTGCTGGCAAAATAGCATTGTTCAGAAGTTTTGGGCTGGCATGGTTACAGTTGCTATGGTTCAGATCGCTTGCAGAAGCAAAAGTCGAAAGCATTACATGGTTTGTATCAGTCCTAGCTAACACAGAAAAGAACAGAAAATATATTTCAGAATTTATGTACCAGATTTTAATTGGGGTTTATAATAATGTGACAAAGTGTTAAAAGAAAAGAAAAACTTGCATTTATATAGCGCCTTTCATGACCACCGGACATCTCAAAGCACTTCACAGCCAATGAAGTATTTTTTTTTGAAGTGTAGTCACTGTTGTAATTTGGGAAACGCGGCAGCCAATTTGCGCACAGCAAGCTCCCACAAACAGCAATGTGATAATGACCAGATCATCTGTTTTTGTTATGTTAGTTGAGGGATAAATATTGGCCAGGGCACCGGGAATAACTCCCCTGCTCTTCTTCAAAATAGTGCCATGGGATCTTTTACGTCCACCTGAGAAAGCCTCGGTTTAACGTCTCATCCGAAAGACGGCATCTCCGACAATGCAGCACTCCCTCAGTACTGCACTAGAGTATCAGCCTAGATTTTTGTGCTCAAGTCCCTGGAGTGGGACTTGAACCCACTCAGAGGTGAGTGTGCTACCCACTGAGCCATGGCTGACACTTGTATATTATAATTATAAGTAGTTAGAGACTCCTACCTCCATCCATATAAGAATAGAATTTATGAATTGGGGCTCTCACCGCTGAACTTCTTGTGCCGAGAGTGACTATCAGGAGTTGGCATGGAGGTCAGCATTGCCGCAGAATCTCCCAAAATCCCATAGAACAGGATGACCTCAAAGCTTGAATTCCCAATATGCACTCCCAGCACAGGAGTGTGAATCCACAAAATGCCTCACTGGAATGCACAATGTAAGCGATTAATGGCAGCATTAACTCTTTAAGTGCTTTCAAAAACTAAAAGCCTGTTTCCCCAAATCAATGCTCAGAACCAGGCTTTTACTTTTTAAAGCTACAGATTTGAGGTAGAGAAAGTGGACCTAGCAAAATCCGTGAATTGAGGCACGTGTAAAAGGTGATAAGAGAGAACATAGTACAATCCATGAGTTGATGAAAGTGCAAATCGTGACAAGGATATAGGCATAAATATAGGCAATATGTGGAGGAAGATTGTGGAAGTGGCGATGTGGGGAAAATAGAATTGTGCAAAGGACTATCTATAAGGTTATGGCTGTCCATTTCAAGGCTCGCTTGAAAATTAAGTTGGCAGAGCCTGGGGAGCGATTTCAGCAGGAGATTTTTAAAAAAACATTTTTGTCCCTGTTCACACTGAAAATCAGGGCAGTAGCAAGATGAACATAAACCCCCAGTATCATAACCAGTTAAAGATTTGTCCTGTGATTTTTCCACCACCTGTTGCAGTCCTCAGCCTCCTGTTATGTGGCACTTTTTCCTAAAGTATCAGAAAAGCATGAATTAAGGCTGGTGGAATAGGCAGCTTTAATTTTACATAGAAACATAGGGGGAGAAATTCAGTATCGCCCCATTTGGGGCGCAATTATCGGCCGGGCGCAAAGATTAGCGCCTGGCGCTAATTATCGCCACCGACTGCAAACTTGACTTTTATCGCCCCTGGAGGTGATTGGAGTGCTAAATCAGGCGCTTCACACCTGTCTTAAGGCGCAAAGGCCGAGGAGCGAGGCGCTACCTCAGAGCGCTGGCGAAGCTCATGTAATGTCAGTCAGCAATGGAACACACACACAATGGCACGGGCCAGTTCTTAAAGGGGATGGTTGATCTTGCTTTCCATCCACATCCTGCTCATTGCAGCCTTGAATCTCGGCCTGGAGAGACCTGCACATCAAATCTGCTGGAAAGAACAATGGAGAGTACCAGGCAAAGAGCTCAGAGTGCAGCCCCCACAGTCTCTTCTAAATCGATACAAGGAATGGCAAATCAAAATTAACCTGCAAAGTGCTGCTCAGTACCCAAAACTTCTTCACACAACGTTGAATCTCTCCAGAAGTCTCTCTCTCTCTCTCTCAGAACGCGTAGTTCAAAAATGGCACCAACAATAAAAGGCAGGAAGCGGTCACCTTTAAATAGCGCTCCCCCTTTCCCTTCATGACTGCAGAACGCTCCCCTCAACCTGTCATTGCTAGCGTCAGGCGGTAAGGCAGGGGGCGCCACTCAATATCCGCTCCGGGGCGATACCGGGGCGTTGCGCACTCGACTGACGTCATGATCTGCCGGCGCAGGAGATCGTGGCGGTAGTGTTTAGCGCCGCCGCAAAATGTCTAGTTAATTTCGCGAGCGGCGCAAACTTCGCCGCGCCTGGGCGCTGGATGCTTTGCGCCCCATTAGCGCCCTCTTAAGGCGCTAACGGGAGGCGCAACCAACTGAATTTTTCCCCCATAGAAACATAGAAGATAGGAGCAAGAGTAGGCCATTCGGCCCCTCGAGCCTGCTCCGCTATTCGATGAGATCATGGCTGATCATCCAAACTCAGTGCCCTGTACCTGCCTTCTCGCCATATCCCTTGATACCTTTAGCTTTAAGAAATATATCCAACTCATTCTTGAATATATTTAATGACTTGCCCTCAACTACCTTCTGTGGTAGAGAATTCCACAGGTTCACCACTCTCTGGGTAAAGAAATTCTTCCTCATTGCTGTCCTAAATGGCTTACCCGTTACCCTTAGATTATGACCCCTGGTTCTGGACTCTCCGACCATCGGGAACATTCTTCCTGCATCTAGTTTGTCCAGACCTGTCAGAATTTTATATGTTTCGATGAGATCCCCTCTCATTCTTCTATACTCCAGCGAGTATAAGCCCAATCGACCCAATCTCTCCTCATATGTCATTCCTGCCATCCCAGGTATCAGCCTTGTGAATCTTCGCTGAACTCCTTCCATGGCAAGAGCATCCTTCCTCAGATAAGGCAACCAAAACTGCACACAGTACTCAAGGTGTGGTCTCACCAAGGCCCTGTACAACTGCAGCAGGACATCCCTGTTCCTATACTCAAACCTGTTCGCTATGAAGGCCAACATACCATTTGCCTTCTTCACCGCCTGCTGCACCTGCATGCTTACTTTCAGCGACTGGTGCACAAGGACACCCAGGTCTCGTTGCACTTCCCCTTCTCCCAATCTATTGCCATTCAGATAATAGTCTGCCTTTCTGTTTTTGACACCAAAGTGGATAACCTCGCATTTATCCACGTTATATTGCATCTGCCACGCTTCTGCCCACTCACCCAATCTGTCCAAATCATCCTGGAGTTTCTCGGTATCCTCCTCGCAGCACACACTCCCACCCAGCTTTGTGTCATCTGCAAACTTGGAGATATTACATTTAGTTCCCTTATCTAGATCATTAATGTATATTGTGAATAGCTGGGGTCCAAGGACCAATCCCTGCGGTACCCCACTAGTCACTGCTTGCCACTCGGAAAAAGACCCATTAATTCCTACTCTCTGCTTTCTGTCCGCCAACCAGTTCTCTATCCAAGTCAATACCTTGCCCCCAATCCCATGTGCCTTAACTTTACACGCTAATCTCTTATGCGGGACCTTATCGAAAGCCTTTTGAAAGTCCAAATACACCACATCTACTGGTTCTCCCATATCTATTTTCCCAGTTACATCCTCAAAAAATTCCAGTAGATTAGTCAAGCATGATTTACCTTTTGTAAATCCATGTTGACATTGTCCGATCCTGTTACTGTTTTTCAAGTGCTCAGCTATTACATCCTTTATAATGGACTCTAGCATTTTCCCCACTACCAATGTCAGGCTTACCGGTCTGTAATTCCCCACTTTCTCTCTACCACCCTTTTTGAATAGTGGGGTAACATTAGCTACCCTCCAATCCATGGGTACAGTTCCAGATTCCATCGAATGTTGGAAGATGATCAGCAATGCATCTACTATTTCTAGGGCCACTTCCTTAAGTACCCTAGGATGTAGATTATCAGGCCCTGGGGATTTATCGGCCTTCAATCCCGTCAATTTCCCTAACACCATTTCCCTGCAAATACTGATTTCTTTCAGTTCCTCCCTTTCATCAGACCGTATGTTCTCCAACATCTCTGGGAGGTTATTTGTGTCCTCCTTTGTGAAGACAGAACCAAAATATGCATTTAATTGGGCTGCCATTTCTTTGTTCCCCATTATAACTTCCCCCGCTTCTGACTGCAAGGGACCGACACTTGATTTCACTAATTTTTTTCTCTTCACATATCTATGAAAGCTCTTACAGTCAGTTTTTATGTTCCCAGCAAGCTTACTTTCATATTCTATTTTCCCCTTCTTATTTAATCCCTTTATCCTCCATTTTTGAATCCTAAACTGCTCCCAATCCTCAGGGTTACCGTTTTTTCTGGCCAATTTATATGCCCTCTCCTTGAATCTTATGCTATCCCTAATTTCCCTTGTTAGCCACGGTTGAGTCACCCTTTTTGTTTTATTCTTATGCCACATTGGGATGCACAAATTCTGTAGTTCATCCATGCAGTCTTTGAATATTTCCCATTGCCTATCCACCGTCAACCCCTTGAGTGACATTCCCCAATCAATCCTATCCAATTCGCACCTCATACCATCGTAGTTTCCTTTATTTAAATTCAGGACCCTAGTCTCTGATTCAACTACTTCACTCTCCATCCTAATGAAGAATTCTATCATATTATGATCACTCTGACCCAAGGGGCCTCGTACAACAAGATTGCTAATTAATCATTTCTCGTTACATAATACCCAGTCTAAGATGGCCTGATCGCTGGTTGGTTCCTCGACATATTGTTCCAGAAAACCATCCCGTAAACATTCTAGGAATTCCTCCTCCACAGTATTTTTACTAATTTGGTTAGCCCAATCTATATGTAAATTAAAGTCACCTGTTGTGACTGCTGTGCCCTTACTGCATGCTTCTCTAATTTCCTTTTTAATGCCATCCCCAACCTCCGTATTACTGTTTGGAGGTCTATATACCACTCCCACTAACGTTTTCTGCCCCTTGTTATTTCTCAGTTCTACCCATACAGATTCCGCATCATCAGAGCTAATATCCTTCCTTTCAATTGTGTTAATCCCCTCTTTAACCAGCAATGCTACCCCACCTCCCTTTCTTTTTTGCCTATCTTTCCTAAATATTGAATAACCCTGGATGTTGAGTTCCCAGCCTTGGCCACCCTGGAGCCATGTTTCTGTAATCCCAATCAAATCGTATTCATTTACCTCTATTTGCGCAGCTAATTCATCCACCTTGTTCCGAATGCTCCTTGCATTAAGACACAAAGCCTTCAGGCTTGTTTTTTTAACTCTCTCAGACCTATATGAATTATTATTTACTGTGACCATGTTTGATTTAAACCGTTGAGTTCTTTGCCTTCTACTTTTGTTTTTCTCCTTCCTGTCTTTAGCTTTTATCCTTGTTTCCCTTTCCTCTGTCTCCCTGCTCAGGTTCCCAACCCCCTGCCACTTTAGTTTAAACCCTCCCCAACAGCAGTAGCAAACACTCCCCCTAGGACATCGGTCCCGGCCCTGCCCAGGTGCAGACCGTCCCGTTTGTACTGGTCCCACCTCCCCCAGAACCGGTTCCAATGTCCAAGGAATTTGAATCCCTCCCCCTTGCACCATTCCTCTAGCCACATATTCATTTGAAATATCCTCCTATTTCTACTCTGACTAGCATGTGGCACTGGTAGCAATCCTGAGATTACTACCTTTGAGGTCCTATTTTTTAATTTACCTCCTAACTCCCTATATTCTGCTTTTAGGACCTCATCCCGTTTTTTACCTATATCGTTGATGCCTATGTGCACCACGACAACTGGCTGTTCGCCCTCCCCCTCCAAAATGTTCTGTAGCCGCTCCGAGATGTCCTTGACCCTTGCACCAGGGAGGCAACACACCATCCTGGAGTCTCGTTTGCGGCCGCAGAAACGCCTATCTATTCCCCTTACAATTGAATCCCCTATCACTATAGCTCTTCCACACTTTTTCCTCCCAGCCTGTGCAGCAGAGCCACCCATGGTGCCAGGAAGTTGGCTGCTGCTGCCTTCCCCTGATAAGTCATCCCCCCAACAGCATCCAAAGTGGTATATCTGTTTGAGAGGGGGATGGCCACAGGGGATCCCTACACTACCTGCCTGCACCTCTTACTCTGCCTGGTGGTCACCCATTCACTTCCTGCCTGTGCACCCTTTACCTGCGGTATGACCAACTCACTAAATGTGTTATCCACGACGTTCTCAGCGTCGCGAATGCTCCAATATGCATCCATCCGCAGCTCCAGCGCTGCAATGCGGTCCGTCAGTAGCTGCAGCTGGATACATTTCCCACACACATGGTCGTCAGGGACACAGGAAGCATCCATATATGTCAGTAAGATTCATATATTGAAATTATCTTTAAATTCATTCATATTTCATAGTCTACTGGGTTCATCTGGTACTGGTTGGCTGCCAAACTGGTTGCTGGCACCAAAACCAAGTGTTATTTTTATAGCACTCCATCAACAAGCACACCCCTATATCTATGAATCGTAAAGAAAAGGCTGTAAATTTGCAGAGGGCCCATCATGCTGTGTGATAAGTCAACATTTTAGGTTCTGACAAAGATTCTCTACTCACATTGTTAACCTGTCTTTTCGCTCTTCAAACACTGACAGACCTGCTGTGTATTTACAGCGGTTTCTGTCTTGTCCCACAAGTTGAGTATTTGCAGGATTTTCTTTTTATCTTCCCTTGTCTGTGAATGATGCTTAGCAACTTTGGCAGCCAACTACAACAGAAAGGTTTTCCTGTTTGCTGTGCACCCGACAGCTGGCAAAATGAAATCTGCAGCATTTATAGGGAAGCAGCCTGGACTCCTGAAGAAAGGGCATAATTGTTAAAACAAACAGATCGGCCTCCTTACACCTTCAAATTACGTCTCTTCTTACTGACTCCACAAATTCTGCAGTGGAAGTGCTGGAAGGCATCACCGATTGCGACCCCGGCATAATTGCCAGGCTGGCTTCTCGAGGAATTTACATCCCTTTATCTTTACCAAACAGTGAATTATCCCCACATGTTTGCATGTTGAGTGGTCCAGATCATGATTACATTTGTAATGGCTGAAATGTACCTGAAATCATAGACCACAAAATTCTTGGGTTGGGGGAGGGTGTAAGTCAGCAATTATGTCTTTGTGAAGCCAGGAATTTGTGACAGGGCTGAATTACACTGGGGCTCACTGGAGAAGCGCCCTGCTATTAATTCCATTCAGTTTCAAGGTGGGCAGAATCTCTTCTGCACCCTCTCCATAGCCTTAATATCTTTCCTGAAGTAAAGCAGCCAAAGCTGGACACAATAGGCAACATTTTCCTGGGTCTGCGTCCAGACGCACTGGATCACTGGGGTGCAGCAAATAGCAGAAAGAAATAGAAGAAAAGTCATTACAGGATTGCACTCTGACCTGTCCAATTTTCTGATATTCGCTGCACCCGAGATGGTCCAGTGCGAAAGAAAATATCCCTTTAAAATCTAACTGTGGCCTAACCCATGATTTATATAGGTTTAGCATTACTTCTTTGCTTTTGAAAATTTCAGTATGAGAGCTTGATCTCAGTAACATTTAACAATTGAATTAAAACAAGCTGCTGCTGCTACCTCGAAGATTGGAATTGTTTGAATTGTTCTTGTGCTGCAAGGTCTTTGCAGATTCATGAAGTACAGTACTGTACACACTTTAGTATTACTCAAAGCACAACAAACTGTAACAATTCTGCTTCTTAGATATTATTATTTTGCACACTGCTTGCCAAACTGCTATAAACTTAGTTGAAAGAAAATATTCTGTTGAATATTTTAAGGTTTTTAACTCAGAATGCTAAAATATAAGGTTAGGTTGTTGAACCTGAATTTATTCTTGTGAGGGGCATAGTTACATCTTTAAAATGTAGAAAGCTGTGGATGATGTAGATATGAAAAGGTTACTTAACCTAAACGGTGATTACGGCAAAGAGGACGGAAATATAAAATTAGCAAGTCTCGAGTGAGACAATGTACAAAAGATTATTTTGCCATCATGTAATCGGTATGTTCAATAGACCTCCATGATCCAGTTCAGATCATTTATGAGATACAGCTGGTTTTGGATAAATGACATTTATGAAAATACAAACAGTGATGGACAGGAAAAGACCCACTGGTCCATCCAGCCAGTCCCACACAACTTGTGCATCACAATATATACACTCCCCACACCACCTGAAAACCATGTCATCTCCTGCACGAGGCGAAAAAACAGATAAAAAGCTAGACCAATTAGGGAAACATTTTTGGAAAATTCCTCTCCGACCCCTTTAGACTATCAAAACTAGTCCAGGAGGCCACTTTGTCCAGGATTAATGTTATAGGGTACCTACTTCTTGTACGAGATGATCTTCTCCCCAACCAGAAACAGGACCAGCTCTTATTCTATTATTGCTTCCATTTTAATTTCCTTAAAGGACTTTCTAGATGGTAGCCCACCACTCACTTTATTTTACCATCACTCTTCCAAATATACCACCACCCTTTCTTTGATGGATAACATTTTAATATTTTGAACAAAAAGTATACATAGTGCACGGGGAAAGATTTTTGTCCTTTTGATATTTACATCAAGATAAATTTGACTTCTTGAACATTGCTACTAATTCAGGCCAGTGGGATATTCCATGTTGGTGTTTTTGTTTCAATTTTCAGGAAGCCAGGACACTTTAAAAATGTGAGCATAATGAACACTATTGACATCCTTGAGCACACTTATATGCACCCTCCCAAGGTCTTTGACCAGCCATTGGAGACACTTTCATATATCATTTGTGGTTTTTCTACTTGGGGGCTTTAGATTGTGAAATAAATCTAGTGGAATGTAACTCTCACAATGGATGACCCAGAAGTGTTCAAGCCAGGGTATCATGGGAGCAAAGGGAACACAATATGCACCTCGGATACAGTCACCAAGAGAACTAAATGGTTTGGAAACAGAACAAATATGAAAGAAAATTCCCCTTCCTGAGAATGATTGTTGATGTTTCTCCCTTGTTGCTAGGCAAGAAAATGTGTCAACAGGAAATATGTGCGTGTTTATGGTTTTCACAGCTGTTGGTGAGTCATATGCTGTGGCGTCACCTAATGATAAGTATATATTACTTAAATACATAAAATCAATATTTTCCGCACGAGGAAAGATGTAATTCCTCATCACACATGCACATGCTGTATTTTTCTTCACGAGGGACATTATGCTAAAGGTGAAATGCACTGAAAAATACTATTATCATTAATGGAATCTTGAATGATATCTTTCTATAATTTTTATATATTTAAAGACATAAAATGCACAGAGCATCAAGCTTTCCAAAATTCAATATATTTGGAAATTAAGGGAGTTGTAAGAGAATTAAGACAATGGATGAGATTGATTTTGATTGTCTCATTACCTGAAGCAGTGATCTACAGCTGAACAACATCAACATGCAGAACATGGAAACAAGATTGGGAAAGAGGAAATGGCTCAGGCATTTGCCATTTAGCTTAATATCCCTGCAAACACCAGAAATGAGTCAGGCTAAACATAGAAAGATCAAAGGAGGGAAAGGCTATCTGTCCATTTATCCACCTTCGTGCTGTTCAAACAGTTATGTGTTTCTTTTCAAGGTTTCTGTACAATTTTTCCTTGAAGATACCTAAACTTCTTGGGATAGGTTTTCAATTTGCCAATCAACCACTCATTATAGAAACCATCTGATTTAATTTCCATTATAATCAATGGAAATTAAAATGAGGCGGTTTCTATAACAGTGGCTGATCCGTCACATCCGTTTTACCTCTTGGCAACAAGTTGAAAGTCTACCGCTTTGCCTCTACAACCTCCCTTGGTAAGCTCTTCTCATACCGAACTACCCTGTCGTAGCCAGAGAATCACCTGCAACGGCTTCTCTTCCCGCTCCTGCATTGTTACCTCTGGTGTCCCCCAAGGATCTATCCTTGGCCCCCTTCTATTTCTCATCTACATGCTGCCCCTTGGCGACATCATCCGAAAACACAGCGTCAGTTTCCACATGTACGCTGCTAACACCCAGCTCTACCTCACCACCACTTCTCTCGACCCCTCCATGGTGTCTAAATTGTCAGACTGCTTGTCCGACATGAGCAGAAATTTTCTCCAATGAAATATTGGGAAGACCGAAGCCATTGTTTTCGGTCCCCGCCACAAACTCCATTCCCGAACCACTGACTCCATCCCTCTCCCTAACATCTATCTAACTGCTCGCAACCTTGGTGTCATATTTGACCCTGAAATGAGCTTCCGACCACATATCCGCGGCATAACTAAGTCCGCCTATTTCCACCTCCGTAACACCGCCCATCTCTGCCCCTGCCTCAGCTCATCCGTTGCTGAAACCCTCATCCATGCCTTTGTTACCTCTAGACTTGACTATTCCAAAGCACTCCTGGCTGGCCTCCCACATTCTACCCTACGTAAACTTGAGGTCATCCAAAACTCGGCTGCCCGTGTCCTAACTCGCACCAAGTCCCGTTCACCCATCACCCCTGTGCTCGCTGACCTACACTGGCTCCCGGTTAAGCAATGCCTCGATTTCAAAATTCTCATCTTTGTTTTCAAATCCCTCCATGGCCTCACCCCTCCCTATCTCTGTAATCTCCTCCAGCCCCACAACCCCCCCGAGATATCTGTGCTCCTCTAATTCTGGCCTCTTGAGCATCCCTGATTATAATCGCTCAACCATTGGTGGCCGTGCCTTCTGTTGCCTCGGCCCTAAGCTCTGGAATTCCCTGCCTAAACCTGTCCGCCTCGCTACCTCTCTTTCCTCCTTTAAGTCACTCCTTAAAACCTACCTGTTTGATCAAGCTTTCGGTCACCTGCCCTAATTTCTCCTTATATGGCTCAGTGTCAAATTGTTTGTCTTACAACACTCCTGTGAAGCTCCTTGGGATGTTTTACTATGTTAAAGGCGCTATATAAATACAAGTTGTTGTTGTCAGTAAAATAATGTTTCGGTTCAGTGCTGGAGGTTCCCTGGTGGCGACATCCTGCCACTTAACTCTGCAGTGTTACCCTCGCTGATATTCAGGCCCTCTCTTTCCAGAAATCTTCATCGGTCTGCAAGGAAAGTTGGTGATGCAGCAGATCCAGCACATGCTCCATCACAAACTTATTATTGGATCCAAAACGGTGGTGGTGTTGATTTCCAGAACAGGATGTTTCTGACTGTTTGAGGACCTCAGCCTACCTGAACACTTCCCAGGGCAGTGACACCATACGTTTACATACCATGGGGATATTTTTGACTTTTGGTAACAGTGTAAAAAGAGCGATATTGATTCAGCTGCCCGTTATACATCTCTTCTGAGATGACTTCAATGGAAATGAAAATGGGGAGAGATGTATAACGGGCGGCTGAATCAATATCGCCCATTTCACACTATCACCAAAAGTCAAAATTACTCCCCCCACCCCTGCCACCACCCCCCCCCCCCATGAATTTTAACAGGAGGGTTTGACACTTTGGCTGATTTCCGACTTTAGTATGTATTTCACTGAATGATACCAAGCCATGGGAGTGTTTGCAACCTGGTTGGCAATATTTCTTCTCACTAAGAATGTTGGGATATTTCTGGGAGATGTGGTAAGGCGTTATATGAATGCAAGTTTTTTATGTATGGAAGAAAGTGACTGTGGAAAGATTAGGGAAGGGAAAAAAACTAACCTGACATCAATATTTTTTATTTGGTTTCTGGAACTTTGGCAAGTATAGGGAGCCACTCTCCTTTTCTAACATTTTGTAAACTCACATGAGCTAGATTTGCCACATATAGTGAAACATGCTGTTTGCTCCAAATCACAGTCGGAACTTAATACCCACAGGTCCTCTAAATGTAATGCTTTAATGTAAAACTATTAGTGTTGGTGGAGTAGAAAAAGAATATTACTTGGTTATTAACTGCATCAACTGAACAAACATTAACATCTGCAAAATAACCTCATTCTCAAATGGCTCATATTAGATCAAGCTGATTGATGAGTATATTGAAACTGCATGCCAGACAGAACTGTAATAAGATTATGTAACCCCATGAACAGATACGCTCTGTGAATTTCCAAGTGCGCAGTCCAAGGCTTTTATTGCACCAGAAGGAATGACTGCACTAGTATTTACTTTGGAATTATATTTTTCAACCAAGGTCTAAAACAACTACTTGTTACTTTTTCCTACTGACTGAAAGTAAATGTTTTCTAAAATTTGTACTACTGGTGCAACAGTTATGAACTTAATACTTTGTGAATTAACTTACTTTTGAATTTGAAACATTCCAGCATCGTCTGATAATGTCATCTCGAGCACCAGCTGACAGTCACACTTATCAGCTTCACTTGTGATAGGACAGTACTACTCAACCAGCTGGATAAGTGAGGTGTCCTTTTAAAAACCGACCCTCTCATCTACACATGGGAAGAAAGGGATAATGAGTCAAAATGCTCAATGCCCATGAATGTGTTGCAAGATTGAATCAAATGACCCAGATGATCTCACAATAGCAACTTGCATTGATATAGCATCTTCAACAAAACACCCCAAGGCACTGACCGAAGGACATTTAAAAAACAAGTAACAGATGCCAAGCCATGGTGGGAGAGTTAGAAGAGGAGAACTGTAGGGTTTCCGGTGCTGCACTAATTCTCAGCCTGAAAACGGGCCCACGTGAATTTCTACCCCAGAGTTAAGCATTTCCAATTAATATTACAGCTAGAAATGTTTGAGGAAAGTCAGTGCAGAGTTAAAGATGAAACAGCTGTTTCACAGAGAATTTAAAGTAACTAGTAGGCAGAGGAGACTTTTATCCCATCTATTTGATCTGAGTTGTCAGCTTAGCTCAGTTGGTAGCACCTTCCTCTCTGAGTCAGAAGATTCAAGTGGTACTCAGGACTTAAGCATATCATTCATTTCAATACTGAGGTTGTGCTGCATTGTTGGCGGTGCCATCCTTTGAATGAGACACCAAATCCCAGCCCTGTATGCTTGTTCAGGTGGATATTAAAGATCCCATGGACTATTTGAAGATGTGATGATGTGGAGATGCTGGCGTTGGACTGGGGTGGACAAAAATGACTAACACAAGAACCAACACAAATTGACAGGATATGCAGCCAGCAGGTGTTTTGACACGTTGGACCCCCTGGGACACATCTCATTGTCTTGGCTGTGCTCTTAGTGTGTCTTTGATGTAGGGAAAGATTTGAATAGATTTTTTCTGTGTTTATATTGTGAATTCTGGGAGATTCTCTCACTGCTACTCTACCTGAGGAAGGAGCGAACAGCTCCGAAAGCTTGTAAAATTAAATAAATCTGTTGGACTATAACCTGGTGTTGTGCGACTTCTCATATTTGAAGATGAGCAGTGGGGTCTCCTGCCATTCTAGCTAAAATTCCCCCCCTCAACCAACACCACCAAAAACAGATTAACTGGTCATTCATTTCATTGTTGTATGTGGGACCTTGATGTTTGTCTACATAACAACAGTGACAATTTAATTCTGAAACTTTATGCTGAAGACCAGGACAATGAGTTCTGATTAATGCCAGTACAAATCCTTCAGAGTAACTGCAGCTTATGTGGGCGTCTTGTACTGACACACCCAGCCAGTTGGCAACAATCATTTTAGTAACAACTGCTAGAACGGCAAGTAAGAATGTTCCAGTGCTTTGAAAAACATCAACTGAGGCCTACAGTTGATATATAACTTGAGGTAGACTCTTCCAATGGCTTAGTGGGTAAATGCGCTGCTTGGTGTAACACTGTGTCATAGAGACCAGGATGAGCCTAAGTTCAAACTCTGATTTCGATTGAGTTCCCTGATCTGAGCTTGGCCAAAATTTGGAGTACTATAATTAGCCATGACACCCCTGGGTTAGGGTCAGTAAAAATCAACAAGGGTTCCTTTCCGCTCCTGATTGTTATTATCCAGTGACTCCTGCTAGAGATACTCATTGAAATCAAGTGGAAGATAGGATTGAGTTTGGCTGTAATGCCCTCCACGGTACTGAGATTCACTCTCCAAGCTATGCGTGAAGATTGGCCACTTAGGGGAGGGACTGAAATATTACTGGTGCCCGTGCAGCCATACGCAGCAAGAGTCAGCACTTTTAAGAGATGGGGATGAGGAGAAAATTAGGCATTAAAATGAACGTTTTCGAAGTTACCCATTAAGCATTAAAGGGCAAAGTTTCTGAATACATTCTGAGATGGAACTTTGTCCACCTGAAGAACATATCAGGAAATTGTGGCATTCTCCCTTTGATTTTCCATCTATTAATGAGGAGTATGTTTCCCAATATGTGCATCCAGTAGGCAAGGCTCTGCACTGGGAGCACACATTTGGAAAATCAGCCCTTAAAATACAAGTTACTAAAAAGTCTAAATGGATGTTCCTATAATCAATCATTATTCCTTCAGTCTTCAAATAGGGTGAGAGGCAGGCAAAGCATTATGGATAACACAGAGAACTTTGTAACCATGTAGAGTTTGTGTTTGTGTTCATCTGGGTAAGTGTTAATAGTGATTTTACAAATTTAGCTTGGAAAACATTGCTATTTACTGTTACTTTACCAGTTCCTTCATCAACTGTTGGGATTATGTCCTTGCTGCTGTCAAATGAAGCAATTTGCTAAAGTGGTGGTAACAACAAAACAACTCATTATTACAATTAATTTGCTTTTGCAGATTCTGGAAATGTACCGGCAGCTGTCCATAGCTCGAGCTTACTGATGGAGGAGGCTTAACTGCTGAACAGAACAGACTTTGCTCTAACTTGGGAAGTACATACGCAGTTTCACAGAAAATCCAGAGCATGCGTCCATATTGGATATGCTACGTGTTCCATTGGGCAGATCAAAAAGTTTGCTTTTTTGTAAAGTGTGACTAATGTGCATTGTGTGAGTTCATGTAGAAATACTTGAACTTTCAATACTGATGTGTACATTCTGGCCATGATCTTTAACAAGGAACTTGAAGAATCAAAGAGAGATTATTTTGAAGCAATAAAACCACAAGCACAACTACCCGAGGGAGTTTGAATGTCAATGCTGACAAAACCAATATTAAAACTTTAAAGCAGCAAAACTCCACCAGTACACTTTCAAACTTATCGTGTAAAAGCGGATTTTGTTTCTTTTCAGTAGTACATTTTTGAATGAGTTTAACACTATGAATACTCAAACATTAAGTATGAGAGTTCTTTTGAATGATAACAGAAGTTCTCCAGGTGAACTGTCTGTTTCTAAGGATGTTTTAGGCGTGAGGCCTAGAAATAAAGAACTCAGCAGTCATGGTCATCTCTGTCTCATGCTGACTTCATGCTCATACCCAGAGGAGAAGGAAGAGTTTGCTGGACCTTGGGTCATTCCAAGGGTGGAAGATGGTTTGTCAGAGAGTGAAGATGAAGAACCCAAAAGAAAATCAAATATCAAAGGTACAGAATATGATCAACTAACTCAATAATAACATGGTTAAGATGCTTACTACTGTGCTGATGGATACGGTTAACACTTTTAACACACTTACCAAGCTGCCTGTTCTCATTCCGGCTACACTGTGAAGTGACAATTGGCAAGTGATATTGACACTAAAGATTAGAGTATAGTTTATAGCCTCTTTGATTTAGAACAGCTGGGAAGAAGAATTCCTTTTGGTTGAAAATTGCCTTCCAACCTACAACAAATGTTTAGTTTGCAGCACCATTCGCAACCATCACTTTCTTATTCTGAAGCTGACAAAAATGATAAATTAAAAAAAAATCGAACCTTCTATAAACCCCTTGGCAACAATTCAAACGTATTAATAACCAAAGATGCACCGTTGTCTTAATTTTGTGCTAAGTATTTGTTTTAATATGATAAATACGTACTTCTCATTCATTACTAAGCTGTTCATTCAGCCCCCTAATTGTTGAACAATGCAGAAATGTGCAAAATCCATCAAATTTACTACAGAACATGATGGCTCCTGTGCTGCTGGGAGCATGGAAACATCATCTGTCGAATGTAATTGGTCAGAGCTGAATAATGTAGGTTGCAATGTTAGATTAATATCCAGAGTTCTTTGGGTAAAGGAGAAAAGGCGAGTTTTGTCTTTATAAACATTCTATTAATGGCTAGTCACTTCTCTCAGGAATTTGAGAACATAAGAACATAAGAAATAGGAGCAGGAGTAGGCCATTTGGCCCTTCGAGCCTGCTCCGCCATTCAACGAGATCATGGCCGATCTTCTACCTCAACTCCACCTTCCCGCACTATTCCCATATCCCTTAATTCCCTTAGTTCCCAAAAATTTATCGACCTCTGTCTTGAATATACTCAATGACTGAGCATTCACAGCTCTCTGGGGTAGAGAATTCCAAAGATTCACAACCATTTGAGTGAAAAAATTTCTCCTCATCTCAGTCCTAAATGGCCGACCCCTTATTCTGAGACTGTGACCCCTGGTTCTAGATTCCCCAGCCAGGGGAAACATTTTCTCAGCATTAACCCTGTCCAGCGCCTTAAGAATTGTATATGTTTCAATTAGATCACCTCTTATTCTTCTAAACTCTAGGGAATATCAAGGTTGGATAAAATCCACAATAGGGAAAATTGTACATAGGCTGTGGAGAGAATGAGATTGGTTGGCTGAATTAAAAACAGAAAATGCTGGAAATACTTAGCAGTTCAGGCATCTTCTGTGGAGAGAGAAACAGAGTTAACGTTTCAGGTCGATGACCTTTTGTCAGATGGGCTGGCTGAATGATTTTTTTTGTTTAATTCTATCTTGTGTTCTTACGTAGCAATGAGAAATAGAAAAAATGTTTTGGTTTCTAATGTTACCGTGCCTTATAAATGCTGGATAACAGCCTGCCCTGCTGGCTTAGTAGGTAAATAATGTGGAACTGAGCTATACAGTCAGGTTCAGTCCTGGTCTGTGCTGAGCTACCTCACCTCAGCTGCAGCACTGGTGGAGGAGTGCTAAGCTGCAGCACTGGTGGAGGAGTGCTAAGGTGGAGCACTGGTGGAGGAGTGCTAAGGTGGAGCACTGGTGGAGGAGTGCTAAGGTGGAGCACTGGTGGAGGAGTGCTAAGGTGGAGCACTGGTGGAGGAGTGCTAAGGTGGAGCACTGGTGGAGGAGTGCTAAGCTGCAGCACTGGTGGAGGAGTGCTACAATTGGCTGCAGCGGGGAAACGTTAGTCAAGATTCCTACCCTTAAATCTTGTTGGAAAATGTATGTGTGCCTCCACTCTCCACAGTCATAGCCCGCATCCTCAATCACACCAAAGCCTATACTCCCGTCCCATCAAAGATACGCTCATTGCCTCTGCCCCATTGATTTTAAGATTCTCACCCTTAACTTCAAATCCCTCCATGGTCACCCTACTGCAACAATCACCTCCAGTCATTCATTCATTCCTGCCGACACCCTCCACTGCACCAACATTAGCCCTGCAACATCCTCTGACATGTATCTAATACAAGGAGTGCTATAAGAATTAAAGTTGTTTCTATTGTTGTGTGGATGTTGGACAAGGACACAGACTGTCCACAGCAACAAAAAAACAGCAACTTGCATTTATCTAGCTCCTGCAATGTAATATAAAGACCTAAGCACTTCATGGAGGTGAAACTGGACACTGAGCAGTAGTAAGAGCAGGTATAGGAGATGTGATCATGGCAAGGCCAATGAGATATATGTCAATGATGTGGCTTTTGAAGGGGGGAAGATTGATAGCAGATTGAGGCTTTTAGAGACAGCAGCCGCGATTTTGTCAATGGATGCGGGTTAGAAGTGGGTCAGGTGGTTTCCGGCTTCCAGTCCCGCCCCCAACTGCATCCGGCCCACGGATGTGATTTTACGTTGATTTATCTTGTTAAACCCGCCCTGCGGGCTTGCCGGCCAATTAAGAGGAAGCTTAACAGTTTGAATAACTCCTAAATAAATGGTTTACTGCTTCCATTAAAATAGCAGACAGACCAATATTTAATCACTTAAAGAAGAACTTGACTTATATAAAACACCTTTCATAACCTCCGAATGTCCCAAAATGCTTCACAGCGAATGACATACTTTTGAAGTGCCGTCATTTTTTGAATCTAGGGAAACACAGCAGCCAATTTGCACACAGCAACATCCCACAAACAGCAAAAAGATAAATGACAAGATAACCTCTTTTTTTAGTGACACAAAAGCAAAATACAGCGGATGCTGGAAATCTGAAATAATAACAGAAAATGCTGGAAATACTCAGCAGATCAGACAGCATCTGTGGAGAGAGAAACAGTTAATGTTTCCGGTCGATGACTTTTCATCAGAACTGGAAAAAGTTAACGATGTAACAGGTTTTAAGCAAGTGCAGGGGCAGGGAAGGGGGGAGGGGAGGAAAGAACAAAAGGGAAGGTCTGTGATAGGGTGGAAGGCGGGAGAGATTAAATGACAAAAGGGATGATGGTGCAAGGTGAAAGGAGATGGTAAAGAAATAAAAGATGGGTCTAGGGGAGGTGTAAATGGGAATATCAGAATCATCAGCAACAGCTGCCGTCCAACAAAATGGGGCCAGAGATTATGATCTGAAATTGTTGAACACAATGTTGAGTCCAGAAGGCTGTAAAGTGCCTAATAGAAAGGTGAGGTGCTGTTCCTTGAGTTTACATTGAGCTTTATTGGAACAGTGGAAGAGGCCGACGACAGAGAGGTCAGAATAGGAGTGGGGTGGAGAATTAAAATGACAGACGACCGGAAGCTCGGGATCACACTTGCGGACTGAATGGAGGTGTTCCGCAAAGTGGTCACCCAATCTGCGTTTGGTCTCCCCAATGTAGAGCGAATGCACCGTGAGCAGCGAATACAGTATATGAAGCTGAAAGAAGTACAAGTAAATTGCTGTTTCACCTGGAAGGAGTGTTTGGGGCCTTGGACAGTGGGAAGTGGAGGAGGTAAAAGGGCAGGTGTTGCATATCCTGCACTTGTACGGGAAGTTGCCATGGGAAGGGGAGGGGTCCAGGTGGAACGAGAATTCTGAAGACGGGAGAAAGGGTCCGCTGTGCGGGGGGGAAGACTCTTGGCCAAAGAAGTGGGCGCGGAGGCGAAGGCGATGGTGCCGAGCTCAAAATTCATTGAGGTGGGGGCGTAAAGGGATGAAGCTGAGGCCTTTGTTGAGGACTGATCGCTCGGGGTCAGAGAGGGGAAGGTCAGAGGGGACAGTGAAAACACAGCAAGGGGTGAGATTAGAAGAAGGGATGGGGTCAGAGGAAAGTGATGGGGAAGAAGGTTCTGGAGGGGTGTTGGTATCCAAGAGGTGTTGAAGCTTACAATCCTTGACACCTGAAAGGAAGAAAAAAGTTTTTTGTTAAAGCACCGGATGAGGTGAAGGAAGAAATGGAACCAGGACAGTGATGTTGGTTGAGAAATAAATATTGGCCAGGGTACTGGTAAAACTCCTCTGCTCTTCTTTCAATAGTGCCAAGAGATCCTTTACATCCATCTGAGAGGGCAGACGGGACCTTGGTTTAATGCCTAATCCAAAAGTCAGCACCAACCAACAGTGAAGTACTCCCTTAATACAGCACTAAATTGTGCGTTCAAGTCTCTGGACTGGGACTTGACCTATGACCTCTCTGATTCAGAGTTGAGAGTACTACCACTGAACCAAGGCTGACACTTAATGAAACAGAAAATCCTGTCTGTTAATTATTTTTAGCTATTGGATTTATTCTATGCCTACATAGGTTCTCGCTCAACTTTGTTGTGTGAAAAAACCTTCAGACCTCATTTTAAGTTCAAAACCATCAAATTAATTAATTTAACAAAAGACAAATAAGTAACAATCATATAATTTAGTTATATATTTCAGTAGAAATCCTTCCATGTAAATCTATGATTGGAAAAAATAAAAGGTTAACAATTTGTAAATATTGTTTTAATATTACGCAGTGTCTTTTCTTCTTTAATTTCTTATTACTGTACTTATCTAAACTATGATCTGGGTGTGTCAAACTGATTTATTTTCTCTTTCTTAAGATTTTCAAACTGTCTTGTTCCTTCTCTGAGAGATTATTGAAGTGACTCTCAGATTCAAACAGAACAGGTCTTTTTATATCCCAGAAAAGAATTACTGGGATATCCTGGACTTTGAATAATTGACCACTCAAATGTATTCACTCCCAACAGATAAATCTCTATTGCCCAAGCTTTGAAGATGGAAATCTAGTCCAGTGTTATAATTAACTAGCACTTTTCCCCCTTGTTCCTCCTCCACTCCTGAAGCTAGTGGCTCGTGCTGAGGCACAGCCTACTTCAGGCTGTTTATGTGTGATCTAGGACAGTGTCAGTAAGCTCTTTCACCAAAGTGGGAGCACCACAATCAAGTCTAACCCTGTCCCTACTAACACATCCATATATTTGTGCTGTCAGCAAGGGTCACTGGATAGCAATCAGGGCCACTCCAGACCTGGGAAATCTGGTTCGTTTTAACTCTCCATAGCCTGAGGATGCTGCGGCAAATTATAGTGCCCCATTGTCACTGCAGGTCAGTTAACGAGATTTCCTATTTGGTATGGTTCAGTGCCACACAACATAGCGTATTTATCCACTGTGCTATCAGGACTAACATAAACAATTTATTGGTAAGTGTCTGGCATTGATGATTAGAATGTGACAATTTCATTAAAGGGGTAATTCTCTGACTGGGCACTGCTGACAGGGTCTCTCTCCTGCTGGCACTGCATATTGGAAATTCAGCCATTTGCTGCACACAATTTTCCATCCATTCAGAACAGAGTTGGATAATTATCTCTTAAGTGTAAACATATTTTCTGTTACAGGCATGGATTTCTGGAAAAAATCAGTCTCTGTTGGTCAACATATTTCACATCACAGGACACGCATTGTCTCCCGGAGTGAGACTCCACAAATTGATCCCTTACTGGCACAAAAAACAGAACTCTACTCACAGGCCAAGAAAAACACAGCGATGTCCAAAATAGGTAAGATCATACCAGGACCTGTAAAATACGGCTGTTAAATTAAAAATGACTTTCATTAAATAAAATCACAGACACTGTTATTTGTGAAATACTGCACATTACTATACATTACGTCTTTGGCATTGATCATTTCAAATATCTACAGAAAACTTGTGAAAAGCCCTTGATACTGGCTGGAACTTTTTTTTTTATTCATTCCTGGGATCTGGGCGTCGCTGGCAAGGCCAGCATTTATTGCCCATCCCTAATTGCCCTTGAGAAGGTGGTGGTGAGCCACCTTCTTGAACCGCTGCAGTCCGTGTGGTGAAGGTACTCCCACAGTGCTGTTAGGGAGGGAGTTCCAGGATTTTAACCCAGCGACGATGAAGGATCGACAATACACTTCCAAGTCAGGATGGTGTGTGACTTGGAGGGGAACTTGGAGGTGGTGGTGTTCCCATGCGCCTGCTGCCCTTGTCCTTCTAGGTGGTAGAGGTTGCGGGTTTGGGAGGTGCTGCCGAAGAAGCCTTGGCGAGTTGCTGCAGTGCATCTTGTAGATGGTACACACTGCAGCCGCAGTATGGCGATGGTGGAGGGAGTGAATGTTTAAGGTGGTGGATGGGGTGCCAATCAAGCAGGCTGCTTTGTCCTGGATGATGTCGAGCTTCTTGAGTGTTGTTGGAGCTGCACTCATCCAGGTAAGTGGAGAGTATTCCATCACACTCCTTATTGTGCCCTGTAGATGGTGGAAAGGCTTTGGGGAGTCAGGAGGTGAGACACTCGCCGCAGAATACCTAGCCTCTGACCTGTTTTTGTTGCCACAATATTTAAGTGGCTGGTCCAGTTAAGTTTCTCGTCAATGGTGACCCCGCCGGATGTTGATGGTGGGGGATTCAGCGATGCTAATGCCGTTGAATGTCATGGGGCGGTGGTTAGACTCTCGCTTGTTGGAGATAGTTATTGCCTGGCACTTGTGTGGCGTGAATGTTACCTGCCACTTATCAGCCCAAGCCTGAATGTCATTCAGGTCTTGTTGCATGCGAGCATTCTAGGAGGTGGTGGTTTGTGTCAGCTTTACCTCTGACTTCTGAGCGGTTCGAATCGCTCCCACTCCCTTGGTTCTAGACCTTGGACTTATTTGGGGGTTGTGATACAAAGGTGCAGCAGACAACTGAGTTTGATGAAAGAACTTCAATCTTTATTAAAAGGTAAGACACAAATAATAACACTCTTAACACTGTAAAGGTGGGGAACACTTCGGTACAAGCGAGGGAAATGACAGTAGAACAATGCTTCACCCCTCCCAACCCCACTTTACTAGCTAAGTTAGGTTTTGAAGGACCAGGGATAATGCTCACCAATCCTTTGACAGTTGGGCTAAATCGCGGTTTTGAGGATCGCTGTTTATGGCGGTTAGTGTCTGCCATACCCCGTACATGGTAGAGGACTTCACCTGAGTCTCTGGTCAGTCTTCGCGAGTCCGCTGATGCGGTAGGATGTCGTTTTGGATTTATCTGGTGAGTACCCAATTTCTTTGGTTTAGCAGTAGGGTTTAGAGTCTTTGGGGAAAATCTTACCATGGGGTAAGTCAGGAGTAGTTTGTAGTGTGGAAACTTTGCGGTTCTTTGGTTTTCTTCCCTGGAGTTGGTCTTTGTTGGTCGCGGTGGCCTGCTATTACCCAGTCAGTTGGGGGTAATGCGCGGTTGTTGGTTTTGTGAGGCCTTTGGTTTCCGCGGTGGCTTCAGGCCTTGTTTAGTGTGTCGGTCGACCTCGTGGAGCCGTCGGTGACTTGTTGCTGCTTGTTGCTCCGGGTGACTGTGTTGGGACCGTTGTTGGAGGTCCGTCGAGGTATCTTCACGAGCTGGACTCAGGTGTGTTTGAGTGGTGAGCGATGCCGACTCGCTTCCAGCTCGGGTTTTCTTCTTCCTGGTTTCTTCTTCTTCTGATGACCACCGGTTGCGACTGACTGCTCGACCTCCACCTTGAACTGTTGATGGGCCTTCAATTATACAAAATTGAAGTGGCCTTATCTACCCGCCAAATCTACTCAGTTCATTGTCTGGTTTTTGGCGGGCTCGTAAATCGGTAACGACTTACTTGCACGTTAACTGGGTTTTTAACAAAAGTGAGAAGTCGCACAACACCAGGTTATAGTCCAACAGCTTTATTTGAAATCACAAGCTTTTGGAGTGCTGCTCCTTCGTCAGCAGCAAGCTGTTGGACTATAACCTGGTGTTGTGTGACTTCTCACTTTTGTCCACCCCAGTCCAACACCGGCATCTCCGCATCAGGGTTTTTAACAGGCCTTCAATCTCACCCATTGAACATGGCCTTATCTACCCGCCAAATCTACTTAGTTCATTGTCTGAATTTTGGCGGGCCTGTTACCAGTAACTGCTCTGTAAGTGTCAAATGGGTTTTGGGATGGTTTGCATCCTGTCGATCTCCTTGGCTGATCACTAGTGATTGGTTTCGTGTTTTGGGTTCCTAGGCTGGACTCAGTCTTTTCTATAGACTGGTCCTTAGTGATTTGTATTATGCATGTTTTCTGATGGGCCCTGTAATCGGTTTTGATGGGGCCTGTATTTGGGTGGGGCTGTCTTCTCCCAGGGTCTATTGTTCAAATGTTAATGTCTGCTGGGGCTTGAGTGAGGTCATCCCAGTTCCCCAGACAGTGTAATTAACTGCAATAACCAAACTGCTTTTACAGAGGTCGACCCACCTCCTTGTCCCTTTACAGGCCCAGACATGTTTCTAAAATGCCAAAACTTGGTTTTTGGTCTTAAATTCCTTAGGTTAGGCCCAAATGCATTTTTATCACTCTGAGGTAGTTCCAAAGTCCTTTTTCCTTAGGTTGGGGATCTGTAAATTTTGGAAACCTTACAGCATGGACTGCTTCATTATCTGAGGAGTTGCGAATGACACTGAACACTGTGCAGTCATCAGCGAACATCCCCATTTCTGACCTTATGTTGGAGGGAAGGTCATTGTTGAAGCAGCTGAAGATGGCTGGGCCTAGGACACTGCCCTGAGGAACTCCTGCAGTGATGTCCTGGGGCTGTGATGATTGACTTCCAACCACTACAACCATCTTCCTTTGTGCTAGGTATGACTCCAGCCAGTGGAGAGTTTTCCCCCCAATTCCCATTGACTTCAGTTTTACTAGGGCTCCTTGATGCCACACTCAGTCAAATGCTGCCTTGATGTCAAGGGCAGTCACTCTCACCTCGACTCTGGAATTCAGCTCTTTTGTCCATGTTTGGACCAAGGCTGTAATGAGGTCTGCAGCAGAGTGGTCTTGGCAGGAACCCAAACTGTGAGCAGGTTATTTGTGAGTAAGTGCCGCTTGATAGCACTGTCGACGACACCTTCCATTACTTTGCTGATAATTGAGAGTAGACTGATGGGGCGGTAATTGGCCGGATTGGAATTTGTCCTGCTTTTTGTGGACAGGACATACCTGGATAGTTTTCCACATTGTCGGATAGATGCCAGTGTTGTAGCTGTACTGGAACAGCTTGGCTAGAGGCACGGCTAGTTCTGGAGCACAAGTCTTCAGCATGACAGCTGGGATGTTGTCAGGGCCCATAGTCTTTGCTGTATCCAGTGTGCTCAGCCGTTTCTTGATATCATGTGGAGTGAATCGAATTGGCTGTAGACTGGCTTCTGTGATGGTGGGGACCTCAGGAGGAGGCTAAGATTGAATCCCCAAGATTTGAAAACACTGTGGTGATAAAAGCATAACAAGTGGCACTTTTGACATCAGAAATCAAAGTCAAATGCAGCCTTTTAAGGTCCCTGATTTTAATTGCTTAACCATTGGTGGCCATGCCTTCAGCTATGCCTTCAAGACCCTAAGCTGTGGAATTCCCTCCCTAAACCTTTCTGCCTCTCTACCTCTCTCTCCTCCTTTAAGACGCTCCTTAAAACCTACCTCTTTGATCTGTCCTAATTTCTCCTTATGTGGCTCGGTGTCAAATTTTGTTTGATAACGTTCCTGTGAAGCATCTTGGGACGTTTTACTACGTTGAAGGCGCTATATAAATGCAAGTTGTTGTTGTTGTTCTGAAAATAGGCAATTAAAACCAAATACTATTTCCTAACGGGAGCCAACTGTTAGTCCAATTTTCTAAAAAGGATTAAATACAGATTAAATGAAATGAAAATACAAAATTGATGAAGTGTTCCAGGTGCAACTATCGAAACATGTCTGTAATAAATATCTTGAAACTATTCCCAAGCACTCTTGGTGTGGGTTTAGCTTTGGAACCAAAACTAATGGGTGTGTTTGGTTCTATCCTGGAAAACACCAAATTTGCCAAAGTAAACTGGACCAGATGTACATTCTTCAGGTGGGTTGCATTTTACAAAACCTCTGCAAATGAATTTCCATTCCCACAGCCAGTTCCACATCTATTCCCTTTAATATGTGTACTTTTATATTATGCTTTCAGTTTCCAAACTGTCACAACAAAGCTAAACAGTTTCGGTGCTGGTTTCTTCTCCTCACTGCATTATGCAAGTGCAAACAAGTTCAAAAAGTTCTAGACAATGTGTGCACATACACAAATACCTGAAATATTTTTACTGCCTTCGGGAAAATGATGTACTAGTAAATTGCCCCATAATCTCTGAATGTTAGAAATAGAGCTATACGTCCACTTACTGGTGTATTTGAAAAGCACCTCTTCTTAAGTGGTTGAACTGTGAGGGAGAAGCAACCTAGGAACCTAGGATAACAAATCCCTCATCTCACCCAACCTCTGCAACCTCCTCCAGCCCTACATGTTGGTGCATATCCTCCACACTTCCTACTCTAGCCTCCTCTGCTTGCCCTGTCCTCCATTTCATGTTCAGGGACAGCCTTCAGCCACCTTGGTCCTACGCTCTGGAAATCTTTTCCTAAACTTCTCTGCCTAATTACCTCTCGCCCCACCTTGAAGCGTTTCCTCAGAACCTAAGCGCTTCCTTTGATGATTCCTATAGTCACCTCCCCTAATTTACCTATTACTGCTCGGCACCTGTATACACCTGAGTGAAGCACTTTGGTACTTTACTACTTTAAAAGGTTCTGTATAAAGGCGAGTTGTTGTGGTTGTCGTTATATCCAAAAAGTCCTTTGGACATAAAAAAACTTTGTGTGTACATAGAATTACATAAAACTCCAAAGAACAGCATATTAAAACAGCATTTTCCCAGTAAAAAGCACTGCTTTATCATGATTTGTCTGACTGGTAAATAGAAAAGATGTGCTTAACTTTATAACTGAACTGTTGTACAGCAATTTTCCATATGGGAATGAAATTGGATGGCAGTACAAAACAGATGATAGTGAATCAGCAGCTCATTTTACATCCCGCCTGATTTTCTTTTCCATTGTGGTGTAAAATGGAATTTTCTGAGTACGTGCTGGGAACCTTCCAGCCCCTGAGAATGTACTCAGAAAATTACCCTCATAATCCAAGTTTTAAAAATACTGAGATGAATAAATAAAATAGTTGTAAGCAGGTTATTTCATTTGATCTGCAAGCACATAACTACAGGGTATAAGTATAAATTTAAGAAGCTTCTATAGAGAGTGAGACTAGAAAGAATATTTTTCCTATAGACCAGTTAATATGTGGAATAAGCTCCCGGCTTAAGTAATTAGTGTTGTGAATTAGTACCTTCAAAAGGAACTGAATGAATATCTGGTTAGGAATGGAATTGAGTTTTATAAGAGCTGCTTTTGTACCAGTGCTTGTTTCAGTTGGATTCCAAGAAAGTGGTATCCATGACGTCTTTCAGCATTTCCACGACTAAACCCAGCTCCCTTATTCTAGCAGAAGATTCACTGGCTCAGTTTTTCATGGGTCAACAATTCTGCCAATGGATAAGGGAACTGGACTTAGCAGTAAACAATAGGTCTCCTCGACAACCGACAGCGGATCCAACAAGTTAAGTGTTGTTGTCAGCTGCACAAGACCCACGTTTCATGACCTGTCACTGTGACACTAAACCAATATAAAACAGCTTGGCCTAGACTTTCCGCATGATTTCCACCCAGATATCTGGGCGCGGTGGCCTGCAGAGGCCCAGAAGATTAGAATTTGGAGCTGGGAGCCGCACTCCTGCACCTCCCGTCTCCACATTCAGCTAAGTATAGCATAAACACTTAGCTTGTTGGTTGCGGTCTGCAGTGGTCCCTTTAAATCCTGCATATAGGCCTGGTGTTCCTGAACGCAGCCAGCCCAGTGCCAGCTGCATTCTGGGCACCCCAGTATTCCAGAGGGGTCTCAAACAGGTGCCAAGCACCTGATTTGAGTATGCAAAGGGACTAATGCCTCTTTCAGGCGTGGGCCTTGGACACTTATTTTTTTCCCTATACCAATATGGTCGGGAGTACAATTCCGGCTTGTGATGAGCATGCACTTCTGGCTCACCATATTGGAGGCTTAACTGCCCATTTAGCACCTGAAAAGTAGGCACGGTGCCATCTAATTTCTAGGCTCTTGTCTCTGACCAATATTCCTCCCTCAGTGAACATCACCAAAAACAGATTAATTGGTCATTCATTCTTTTGCTGTTTGTGGGACAAAGCTGTGTGCAAATTGACTGCCACTGCTGCCAATGTGTGAAAATAGTGACTACACCTTAAAAGTAATCCCTTGGTTGTAAAGTACTTTAAAATATCCTGAAGCTATAAGGTGCTATATAAATGCAAGTTCTTTCTTTCCTAAATTCAAACGCTGTCAACCAGACACATAACTGAACCAATCACACAGCATGTCTATATTTGAAATGTGTAGTTTAGTAATCCCTTCAAACAAATTACTCAGAGACAGACAAACAGGCCTCAAAATATAGTATAGATTTAGGGTGGGATCTGACTTCTGTAAGTGCAGCTGTTTTTTGCATCAGCAACAATATTTTCTATTCAGTAAGGATTCAAAGTATGGACCTATCAGATTTTGCAGATTTACTGTCCCATATGCGTTATAAGATTATTTATGTTTGACAGCATGGCTTGCATTGAACTTTCCATTCTCACCGCGTTTATATATCTCCCAAGAGCAAGCAGCTACAATCCATTGGTCAGACTGGAATGTCACCACATTCTTCAGTTATTCTAGAATTTCCTATAATAGAAAACAAGGTTCCCCTCATGTAATGGATGAAAGCTTATTAGGTCTTATCTGAGCCCATCTCCTTTCACCTTGAAGAACACACGGAAATGAAAGGCAGTTGTGACCCAGCTGGTCCCCAGAAGCCTTAATTGACTCTTCAAGAAGTGAGTGAGGTAATAAGGGTTTGGCAAAAGCTCATCATAAAAAATAAAGAGAAAAACCAAAGTACAGCAAACCACATGTTTGTTAGTGTGGCTAGTTAGTGTTAAGTTCCATTCTCATCTATAAACAAAGTGGCTGGCTCTTTGTTGTCTTGTACTTTTTAAAAGAACATTTTGTTGATCGAGTATAATATTAGAAAACAATTGGGCCGGAATTTTCCCGTTACCGAGCATGTGGGTTTGGGGGGCGGGTCAGCAGTAAGAATCCCGGAAATTGCGAGCGTGTCGGGAACCCGCCGTCATCCTGCCGCCTCACGCATTTAACTCGGGCGGCTTTGAAGGTGCGATCGACAGAGGTGGGCGACCTCATTCAAGTCATTAACTGCTTGTTGAGAGACCCTTAAGAGGGTTTTTAACACCAGCTTTTGAATTTTACTGCAGGAACACGGGATTCACGCAGCTCAGGTGAAGGGGAGGTGGCCATTGGCGAGTCCATTCATTGAGAGCTGGGAAAAGCACATAAATATTCCAACATTACACGCCTCTTGCTGACTACATTTTGTCCACAGATTAGGTGTCAGCAGTTTGCAGGTAATTTCTGAAACCTCAGAAGCCACTCTCACTACATTGCTGCTCAATATCAGAACATTTTTTAAATTTGTTCATGGGATGTGGGCGTCACCGGCAAGGCCGGCATTTATTGCCCATCCCTAATTGCCCACAAGAAGGTGGTGGTGAGTCACCTTATACAACTGAGTGGCTTGCTTAGGCCATTTCAGAGGACAGTTAAGAGTCAACCACATTGCTGTGGGTCTGGAGTCACATATAGGCCAGACCAGGTAAGGACGGCAGATTTCCTTCCCTAAAGGACATCAGTGAACCAGATGAGTTTTTACAACAATCCAGTAGTTTCATTACTGATACTAGCTTTTTATTCCTGAACTGAATTTAAATTCCCCAGCTGCCGTGGTGGGATTTGAACTCATGTCTCTGGATATACTAGTCCAGTGACATAACCACTATGTTACCATACCGTGAGGGATTGGCCCTCTGATCTTCACTTTACCTGCCATCTACTACATCAGCATGGGTGCCGCTTATACTGTCTCACCTTGGTCCTCAGAATCGGACCAAGATGAGCCCCACCACCAGCTGCAGCAACCACACCAGCAGCAGCAACCACAACAGCAGCAGCAACCACAACAGCAGCCTTCTCCTCAACCTTCTGATGCTCTACAGGAGAGAGGGGGGCACCACAATGCTGCAGCACGCTTGAGGCGATACCCCCAACACAGGGTATACAGGCGGAGGATGAGCTTCCTCAACATGACTGAGCAGCAGTGCTTCAGGAGGCTCAGGCTATCGTGCCAGGTCATCGCAGACATTTGTAGCTTGCTGCAATAAAACCTGCTGCCCAGAGGTCCTGGTGGACACACCTGACCAATGGCTGTCAAAGTCACCACCTCCCTCAACTTCTTCGCCTCAGTCTCCTTCCAGGGATCTGCAGCAGACATTTGCAAGATCTCGCAGTCGGCCACCCATATATGCATCAAGGAGCTGGAGAGCTTGCTCCACAGCAGTGGGGTGATGAATGCCCAAGTCTACATTTATATCCCTCCTAGAGATGAGGTCTATGAGCGTCTGCCATCTGTTGTCCACAGTTAGCATGTGCTCATGTGACTGTCGCATTAGTTGCTCCATGCAGGTGGCCATCCTTTCCATGGAACAGCACATCATCGCCATCGCCTGCGACATGGTGGTGCTCATGTTGGAGATGGACTCCTCTATTCTCTGCACATTTGCAGACCTCACGATAGCAAAAGCTGCCAGAGCCTCGTGCAATTGTTTCTGCCCCTCCAAGATCACCCTCTTTCTCGATGGCCCACTGAGGTTCAGCGTCTGCATGCAGCTGAGCAGAGCTTGGAGTGTCCTGCGCCCTCCGGCGGAGAGTCTCCAGTGCTGTCCCTGTCAACACCAGCTGCTCTTGCTCACTTGTGATGTGTGAGACACAAGGTGACAACACTACTTTACCTCACACAGGACCCACCGAGGTGTGCGTATCTGCGCTGGTGTTGGGTGCGCTTGAGTCTGCTGACGGTGCACCTTCAGAGGCTGGAGGTTCCTCTGAGGAGTCATCTTCCTCCTCTAGTTGGACAGTGGTGGGGGTGGGGGGGGGAGGGGGGGAGGGGCAGTTGATGGTCCTGTGGGAGAGTAAAGAGATGAATTAGAAGTGTTATAATAAGAATGGGTAATGTTATCATTATACACATGATGGCATTTCACTGGCTGCTGACATTAGTCACCATCTGAGTGACTGCTGTAGGCCATGTGGCTTTATGAGATGGAATTCTGTCACCAGGTTGCTGAGATGTCCCCCTCTCTCTGTCTCCCACTGCCAGCTGCTCTGCAACTCCCGATATCTCCAGGGCCTCCTCCTCTGCTGTTGTCATTTGGGTGAATACTAGAGGGCCACCTCCGATTCTATGCTTTTCCCGCATGTTCATGGCAACTTTTCTCCTGCAAGGAGGGAAAGAAGAGAACTTTGAGTGATAGTGATGGAATGAGTGTAAGGAATGGATGGGTTACAACTGTAGAGGGTGACTATGAGGGAGTCGGGTGCCAATGCCAAATGGCCTCCTTCTGTGGTGTTATTTGCTATGATTGCATTAGGTTGAGGGTGAGTGTGAGGGGTGGTTAGTCAGATGGGGATGTGAGTATGTACGGAGAGAGAGAGGGATGGGTGGACATGCAAGGTATGTTGCTGCGAGGAATAATGTGCAGGAGTGGGCTTGGGAAGGCAGAGTGATGGGGATGTGGTGACAGGCACATCAGGATGAAGGTGAGTGTGACATTGCACTCACCTTTCCTGACCTCATGAGATCATTGAATCGTTTCCTGCACTGGATCCAGGTCCTCCTGACCACATCCCTGCTGCTGACCTCCTCTGCTATCTCTAGCCAGGCTCTTTTGGTGGCTTTGGGCGGTCTCTTGCGCCTATCTGCAGGGAACAGGACCTCCCTGTGTGCTCTCACTGCCTCCACCAGAGTATGCAGGGATGTATCAGAAAATCGGGTTGCAGCCCGCTGCCTTTGAGTATCCATCATTGATAGTTTGGAACAGTACTCAGACCTTTCTATTTCACCTTCCACACTCCTCCAGCAACCTTCAAATGAGATGTGTGCAAGGCTACTTTAAATATCGGCGCTGGAAACAAGTCATCGATGACGTCATCAGACCCGCTCCATTTAATTGGGCTGGGAAATGCGCATGACTGCTTTAAGTGGGGCCATTAAGTTAAAGTTACCCTGAAGAACGCGCTGAGCAGAACATCGCGTTCCCGACCCGCTACACGGCCCGCACGCACCCGACCCGACTCCATGGTAAAAATTCCGGCCTTGGAGTTTGATGTAAAAATTGTAGGGTTTGGCACACTGCCCGTTTTTAAGCAAAACATCAGCTCTAAATATTAACTTAAGCTTCAAGTTTTTTTTTCGGTTCCTTACAAAATTACTTACCAATCTAAAAATTAGAATTATAAAGTTGAACACTTCTATCATATTCCCTCTCAGTCTTCTCTTTTCAAGAGAGAAAAGGCCCAGGGTAGTCAATATTTCCTCATACATCACTCTCTTAACTTCTGGGATCAACCATGCAGCTCTTCTCTGTACCCCCTCCAATAACTCAATATCCTTTTAGAAATAGAGAGACTGAAACTGCACACAATACTCCAGATGTGGTCCCACTAGAGCCAAATACAGTTTTAAATGATCTCTCTGGTTTGACAGGTTTTACCCCTTGCTATATATCCCAATATTTTGTATGCTTTTTAACTGCCTGGAAACATTGTGATGGTGATTTTAATGACCTGTCCACTAAAACCACAAGATCTTGCTCTCCTCTTCTGACATCTCAAGTACTTTCCTATTCAGCACATAATCCACGTTAACCTACTCTCTGCTAAATCTCAAAACGATTACATAACCCTGTATTAAATTGCGTCTGCCAATGATATGGCTTATTTGGAGGCAGAGGAGGAGAAACAACCAGAAGGCCCCTTGACAGTTGCTGAAGCCTGGACCTCTCCTGAGCACTAACAAGTGATTGCCTACTAAAGAGCAGGCACGCCCCTTCCCCTGACCTCACACCTGCTCCATGCCACTTGGAATAAAACGAGAATTCTCAGTCAAACCAGCACCCTTCTCACATTTCTACACCATCATGCTTCTTACATTTGATATACCTGTTCCTCCACCTACAGATTGGCGCAATACGCCAGTCTCGTACCTGCTCCCTCCAAGGCAGACTGTAGGTGCACCCAGACTGTTGCTTGGGGAGCTGCTGCCATCCCAGCCATGGCACAGCAGCGCAAATTAATTCTCAGTGGACAGAGTCTTTAAATAAACATGAAGACCACTGAATGCAAATCACATCTTAAGGCACTCATGCAATAATTGTAAGACTTTCCATTGTCCATCAAAAGGTGCCCAGGTAATAATCTTGCCCGATTACCCGCAAAAGACAAAATCCTTCTGGCTCTCCCATTCCGTTTGAATGGTGCCTGCCCCTTTTAGGCCCGGGAAGTGCCTAGACTTCCTCATCTCATCATGACTGTGGCCAATACTGGGCCCTCAAATGTGCCCATGTGCTTCCATGTGGCATTTCATTTATTTTACTTAAGCCTGAGAGCAAGTTTAGGCACTGAGCTCTGGGGTCCTGGCCAAGTGCACCTCCCAGACCCCGTCGGGAGAGGAGGTTTGGTTTTACCATGTGTGAGAGGGCCACAAATCTCTTTTTGTGTAGGCTCAACAGTTCTATCAATGCAGTGACAAAGAGACGGGTCGTGCCAATAGCTGGAATTACAGCATCATATCCTCAAAATTCCCCTTTCATCCACGGAAAGTGCTGACTCATGCTGGGGAATAGTTCCACAAGAAGCAGCCACTCTCTGGAGCCTCGCTCAAGTGAATGGCGTTCCTCATGTGTAAAGCTGGACAATTAATGTTGACAGGCTGTTCAGTCATAAGGGCATTAGAGCACAGCCTGATCCTGTTTCCATCCACTATCCACACAAGCACACTTTCTAGCAGGTTGCAGTGGTCAATAATCATATACAGGACCCCTAGCTGATGTTCTCCTTCATAGCCCAGAGATATTGAGGACAATTATAGCAGCACTACCTCTGCTTTCACTGCAATCAGCTAACTCAGTACAGACTGTCGATCATACCTAGGAGTGTCACTTTTAGACATTTTTTTTTTCTTTATGGAAAGGATTTGGGGATTAATTATATTTAAGAGTTGTGTTTTACGGCAAAGTGAATTTGCACACGTTTTTTTAATTAAAAAAGCCACAGGCTGCAGGCATTGCTGAAAGTCACAAATGATACAATAAGGGTCAGTTGTCGTATCCCAGATCCATTAGCCAGCCGGCCCCTTTCATTATGAGACCACCAGCACATGTTCCTCTTTAAACCCATACCCTGAGGGGGAGGATATGTAGCCAGTTTTATTGCTAGGCCAGCTGGCAAATCACTGAACAGGGAGGAAGCCAACATCATAGCAATCCTTCTGGCTGGCAACATAAAGAGAAGAGGACAAAGGAACACGCGGTCAGTTAAATTTTAACCCAAAAAACTGTGAGGTGTAGGCCGAAGGCTTGGAGCTAGAAGCTAAAATGCAAAAAAGTAATTGCTAAGAGTTAGAAATTCTCCACAAAGAAAGGTAAGTAATATAAGTAAGTCAGCCCACAAAAGGGACAGGGCACATAATAGTATAACTATTCAAATCTCATCTCAGAAGAGTTTCAGCCCAGCTTCGAAAAGATGGGAGGAGTGCACATGAGGGGATGTGCAAACCTGTAACAACAACCTTACGGATCCATATGGTTCAGTTCTACACAGGCCGTACTTTTATCAGCTCAGCCTGGTGGTAGCACAGATTAAATATATTTAAATCCTGGAGAGGTAAAATTGGATAGTGCTGGTCTGCATGCAGGGTATGATCGCTGCACTGGAATTAGTAGGCCTGTTACACACTCAGTAATGGGCCTCAGGCCTCATTTAAATTAGACCGGCAGATTTAAATTTCGGGCTGCTGCAGGAGTGCTCCTCTCGGCTCCACATTCAGGTAAGTATTTAAAAAAAAACCCTTACCTTTTTGGTGGTCCCTTTAAGGGCCACTGTTTAGGTTGCGGTGCCGTTAAGGACCGCTGTTTAGGTTGCATGTAGACTTGGTTATCCTGAACGCAGCAGGCCCGGCACTGGCTGTGTTCAGGGCAGCCGAATTTTGGGAAGGGGTCCTGAAACAGACGTTAGGCCTCACATTTGCATACGCAAAGGACCTAACGCCTGTTACAGGCGTGAGCCCTGGATGCCTATACTGGAGCCTTTACCAATATGGCGAGCAGTGCACTTGCAGTGCAGAAGTCCCAAAATATTGGACACATAGGGGCTCGATTTATGATTGCAAAATGGGTACAGCATCAATGAATTTCTAAGCTTGGGGATCTCGACTCTAATGTGGCTTTTATAGAAGAGCAAATGTCTTGCTTCTTTTTGAGCAATTTATTAACATTAGCAAAAAATGCAAATTAGCATTAGATGAGGGAAGCACCATGGTTGGTGTGAGAAATAGAAGTGTCATAATGGTGTAGTAAGGATGCTGTTCTGTGTAGGAATTAAATCATGTTGTTGAGGCAAAGTGAGGGAAGCTTAACTTTACATCTGGCCTGTGTTGTATCAGAACTGGAAGTGCTTGTTACTGAAACTGTGTGCTGAAAGTGGAAACGTATTCAATTCTTCAGCAGTGATGTCCATTACCTTGTAAAATATATATATTTGTTTCTGAAGTGTTTTCTTACTGACAGCCAGGTCCCAAATTATTGCAGTGATTAGCACTGGAAGTTTTTGGCTCAAAAAAGAAATAGATTGTATCGAAATTGATCGTGTATAAAACTCTGAGCTGCAGATAAACTTTGCTCCAGTGACCAAATTGTACTGATTGTATTGACTTTTCGCCAATCCAATCGTCCTTTGTTTGGCTTCAAGAGCCAACAAAAACCTCAGTGAAACTAAACTTGATTTCCTGACTCTTGTTTGCCCACCTGAGTTCACAGAAAGGTAACTTATGTTCCATTTAACAAAAATAAAAAATCTGATGAAAGAACCACTCTGCTGTTACTTTAGCCAGCAATTCAGCGAAACTCAGGAAAAATATCAAAGCTACAGCACCAAATGAAACTAACTTTGAAGAAGTAAGCCAAACTCAGCCTCCCTATATGGTTAACCTCATGCTTTGTAAATTAAAGATACACTCTTTGCAGATGTTAGATGCCGGCAATCGCAATACAGCCTAAATTCTCCAAATCCATGATGCTGGCAGGGCACTTTTCTCGCCTCTAGAGCCTATCGGGATTTCACGGGCATCTTGATCACTTTCCAGGCGACAGTCAAGACACCTTCAACTTAAGACAATCCTCTGTGCAAGCCAATTTGAAGGAGAACAAAGGCAGACACAAGGGCGATAGTGTAAAACGGGTGATAGCAAATCAGCAGCCCGTTTTACACCTGTTCTGATTTTTATTTCCATTGAAATGGTGGGGATCATTTCTAAAGGAATAGAACACAAAAGCAGACATCAAAAGCAGGGAGGTAGTGTTACATTTTTGCAGAACCTTGGTTTGACCACTCAGAGTACTGTGTGAAGTTCTGGTCTCCATGCTACAAAAAAGATATTGGGGGTACTTTTAACCCACCAGGACGGGCAGGAGGGCTTAATAATTAAATAATGGAAAACTCGACCCCAGCCTGCCTCCTACTTCTAGTTTTAATGAAGGCGGGTTGGGGGGGCGGGCGACTAACGTGCTCTCCAGAGGCGGGTCCCTCATAAATATTTTAATGAGGCTGCGTGCCTCAGATTTTACCTCTGTTTCGGGTTTAACGCTGGCTGGCCGGGTTTCCCAGGCCTCAGGAAACCAACATATCGCCGTTCCTTCATCGTCGCTGGGTCAAAATCCTGGAACTCCCTCCCTAACAGCACTGTGGGAGTACCTTCACTGCACGGACTGCAGTGGTTCAAGAAAGCGGCTCACCACCACCTTCTCAAGGGCAATTAGGGATGGGCAATAAATGCTGGCCTTGCCAGCGACGCCCAGATCCCATGAACAAATAAAAAAAAAGCTGAATGGAGGCGAGAACGGCTGAATCCAACAGGTAAGTGCCTTTCCAGCACTGCTTGTGGGCCAGGAGGAGCAGGAGTGCTTCCCCCGGCCCACCAAGCAAACCTGCATCCATCCCCACAATCGGACCTCCATGATCGGACTCTGGTATGAACTCCCTGACCCCCGACCTACCTCTCCGCCCCGTCACCCCTTGATGTCTCTGGCCCCTCTGATGTCTCCGACCTTTGACCGATCTCTCCAGCCCACCCCCCAAGTCCACCCTGACCCACAATCTCTCCCTCCATCCTCTCTGTTCCCCAGCTGCGGCCTGGTGCCACAGCCTAACCGTCCGACAGCCAGCCAGACTCTCAATCTGGCTGGCTGCGGCCAGGAAATGGAATCCAAAAATGTTAATCAGGTCCTGTCGTTAAATTCGGCAGGACCTCCGGGAAACCTGTACTTCTAGGCTTCCCGGCTGTTAATCCACTCCCCACACCCCCCCCACCCGCCCCACCACCCCTCACTTCTCGCTTCCCCATAAATTTCGAGGCCATTGAATCACTGGAGAAAGTGCAGAAGAGATTTGCAAGGATGCTGCCAGAACTGAGAGGATGCAACTATCAGCAAAGATTGATCAGGCTGGAGCTCTTTTCTCTGGAAAAGAGGGGACTAAGAGAAGAGCTGATGGATGAAGATAAAGATGAAGCTCTTTAAAATTATGGTGGTGTCCAATTAGATGTATGAGGAGAAGTTGTTTCCACTATTGGGTGAGTCCAGATCAAGGGGACATAAATATAAGATAGTCACTAACAGATCAAATAAAGAATTTAGGAGTCATTTTTTTACACGGAAGGTGGTGAGAATGTGGAACTCACTGCCACATGGAGATGTTGAAGCCGACAGCAATGATGCATTAAAGCTGAGGCTTGATCGATGCATGAGGGAGAAGGGATTAGTGGGATATGGGGGCAGGATGGGAAGAGGTAATTAATGTGGGAGGAGGCTCATGTGGAGTATAAACACTGGCATTGACCAGTTTCTGTTTCTGTGCTGTAGATTCTATGTAATTTTATGTAAGAAATCGTATTGATTTTGCAGCCTCCAGCAAACAGACTGAATGGAGCTCTGGTGAGGATAGAGTCCTGGGTCTCAAACAGGAAAACCCTGCTTGACTGAACTTTTTGCAGTTGCACCTCCAAAGCACCAGTTGAAAATGTGACTGTTCTGTGTCCTTGATTTGTCCCAAGCAAGAATTGATAAGCTCCTTTAAACAGCATCTGTAGCCTTTAAAAGCTGCAGCTCCGTGTTATTTCCCACCGCTACTTGCTGCAAGCTGCCACTGGCAGGCCCAATTTGGGCCGGGAGCTCACTCTGCATAATTAATGAGGCCTACTTCACGAAATCTGGTGAGGTTGGTCCAGCGCGACTTCAAGAAGCACAAATTTGCTGCACTCCAGTCCCACCATTTCAGTGCTGAAAATGGAAAACATAAGCTTCTGCCTCATTAAAGAGAAAATTCAGGCCCAGAATAACCTAGAGATTACTATTGCTGATATTAGCAGGCAAACACTTAACACACTCATACAACATTCATTTTGTCTGTTATTTTAAATAGGCGTTAGCCCATTTATACTTTCACTAACATTGCTGACCAGGGAATGTCATAATTAAGCGTTCGCCAGCTAATATTGCCACCGGTTATTTCTGGATGAATTCGGCCCGATTTTAACTCCAGGTGTGTTTAGGACAGATGGGTAGCGAGAGGAGTTGGAAACTCCCCTGCTGCTGCAGAAATGAAGCCTGGCTATTTTAACTCCCGGGCCTCAGTAAAATGCCGCTGGTATACACCCCGTCAAGAACGGACAGCAAGTGATGGAAAATCGGGGTGGGAGGAGACTGTCCGCCCACACTGTGTAGGTGCTGGGATCCGGTTCCGGGGGCTCCTCGCAGAGGTCTTGCGTTCAGGATGGAGAAGGAGTCCGATGCAGGGCAGGCCTAAGCTTTCCTCATGGTGTCCGGAAGAGCACTCCTGGTTCAGCCTGGCGGGAAAGGTGCAGCGGGTCTCCTCTCAGGCCTGAGTTAAAATCCCGATTACATCATTGGAACCCCACCTGCATAAATAAGAAACCCACTGGCATTGGACAGCTGTCCTTGCCGCCTGTGCTCAGGAGAGCAGGATAAAGTCGCGGACACCGAGATCCTGGCGGATTTCCAGCGGGTAAGTAACCTGGGCGATTTTAACTGTCCACCATTAAAATCAAAGTTTTAACAAGGGTTAAAATCACCCCTTTTATGCTGATAGCAGGGACCACTGCTTTACGAGCAAGATTATTTTTTATCCTCATGAAAATTCATTTATTTATCCTGGCATTGTATGTCTGACTCCTACAAGTAGCTCTAAACACAATTCATCTGATTTGCTGTAAGTTGTACAGCTGAGGTCTGATTAGTCTGATAAAATAAATGCAACACTCATATCTTTAAATTTCTCACAGCATACATTTATTACAAGATTCAAATTGATGTATACTCCACTGTGCGCCTCACGCAGTTACACTGAGAAAACATCTTTGGCTTGGTCCATGTACATGCTGCACGTTGAATTCAATTAAGTCCCAGGTTGCTGTTGCTGTTGCCTGTCAACCACATGTTACTTGTTTTGCGCTAATCTTAATTTAATCCCATTCCTTTCATTAGCCCATTTCACGACCTTCCACTTTTATTTTTCATTACCATGTCCAGCTGTTACATTCTATGTGGCAGTTGCCAGACATGTGAATGTTACTGTAGAGGGGCCTCTTTTTACAAATCAGAGCCCAGAAATTCCAGCTGTGTTGTTGCACTGTCAGCAGAGTGGGACTTCTGCTCATCTGACTGATCTTTTCTTAACCCCATCCCCAATCTTGGAGACGGAGTCATTTAAATATTATGGGTGGCCGCTGATACCAGGACCGGGTGCCACAAAACCGGCAGCACATGGAGCAGCACGAGTCAATGGCCGGAATTTTTACCTGCAGACCCGCTGGGAGCAGGGGGGGGGTCGGGAAGCGCGCAGGAAACCCGGAAGTCTGGGTTTCCCCGCACGCTGACTCGTGCGTCTGATGTTATTGACAGGTTCCCCGCCTGGAAGTCAGCCTGATTGACAGGCTTGGCTTCCAGTCGGGCGGGGAACATTCTAGAGGAGGCCGCAGGACTAGGTAAGTGCGATCCCCGATCCCTGGGGGGGGGGGGGGAGGGCGGAGGGGTTGGTTCCGATCCCCTGATCCTGGGTGGTCCGATCCTGGAGGAGAGTCTGTATGGGGTGGGGGCTGATGGTGGGGGAGCTTGTGGGGCCTGGAGGAAGTACTGCTGCTCTTCCCGGCCCACAAGGAGTGCTCCCCGAGGCTGTCCTCGCCTCGCTGCAGCTGCCCGGATTCCCGAGGCCAGGGAAACCCAGCCGGCCACAGTAAAACCTGTAAAGCAGGTTAAATCTGAGGCTTCCAGCCTCCTGGGAGCGGGTTGGCTGCCCGCCCCATGTTCCGCCTCCGTTAAACCCAGAAGTGGGCGGGTTGGAGGCGGGTTGGGGTCGGATTTGAGATTTTTAAAATTTTAACATCTCACCCAACCCCAAATTCACCCCTATCTCTCTGCGGCTCCTCACCGACCCCAGCAGTACATCAAGGGAGCCGTCAGTGAACCGGGGCGCAGCCTTTAACCATCCTGAATCTATTGTCAAAGTTCTTCCTCTCTTGCTTCCAAGATCCAATTTCTCCAAATTCCATTTTTGGATTGGCTCTTTAAATACTGGAGTTGAGATTGCGTCATACGGGACAACATCACATCCGTTGCCACGCAATCGATGGCAAACCCGGAAGTAAAATGATAGGTGCCTATATTAAAATGCCACAGACAGAGGCGCTGAACTTACTTCCTGTATTCCCACGCGATAGTGGACCCACCACCCCAGCTCCCAAAGCGTCTCCGAGTTAATTTCATGGCCATAGACTCTACCTAATGTATATGAAATCCTGAGGAAATGTTTTGCAAAATTTCTCCTATAATCCCCGGAAGTAATGTACCCAGTTCCAAATCTCCACTATTCAACCGTCACCAGTTGCTTTCAACAGATGAGAGGGGAAATCTCTCTCTTCATCGCACCCTGGAAAACCCAAGTTCCCGAGCACAGTGAGGCCAATAATGAGGGTAGAGACTGGTTACGTCAGTTCTCCGACCCCACAATTCTTGCCCTGATTTTCCTGCAATTCCCCAAACCTGCATCACTGGGCTTACACCTGGAGTATGTATCACAGTTAGGCGGAAGTGGGTGATCCCGGCTTCCCACCTCACTTTCCGCAGCATAGAATCATACAGCACAGAGGAGGCCATTTAGCCCATCGTGCCCATGCCGGCTCTTTGAAAGAACTATCCAATCAGTCGCACTCCCCTGCTCTATACCCATACCATCTGTCTGTTGGTCACCCAAGCGCAGGGGCACCCGAAGACATGTGGCAGTGACGCTTGTGCCAGGATCATCCATGGACTGTTGGAATCGTGAGGGCAGAATTAAGATAGTTTCTGATAACTTTGAATTGAAGATTTCCTCCCCCCGCCCAGATGATGTGGGCCTTCGGTTCTTCTGGCTGCTACTTTCCAGAAGCAGACAGTAGGCAATAATGCCAGTGGCCAGGAGCATACCTCTTAGTAATGCAGCTACACTCTTGTTTCTACTTCTCACCCAATCCTTGTGCAAGGCCCTGTCAGGAAAATAGTTGGCACTTCTCCCCTTGCAGGCGCAGCACACCTCAGGCATGCCGTACCCTTAGGGCTCCCAGAGAGATATTTTCTTGGTCATAGGAGCTGAAAATGGCCATTACACTGTTTCTCCAGTTGTTTTGCCGATCTCTCACCAAAGTTATGGTGGGAGATCAAAGCAACCCCCAGAGAAATTCAGGACCACAGTCTTTACATTGTAAAGTTGAGAGATTGGCTTCATACTTGCTTTCAGTTTTGTTAAATCAGCAGTAATTAGTTCCACTGAAATGAACAGAAGGATGGAAGTAACACCAAGACACATGCATTTTCTGGAAGGTTCTGTATCTAAGCTTTCTATAATCGTATATATTGCCAACTAGAACAATTAGCACGTGGCTTGGATAGTAATCCAGAGATTACCACCCTTGAGCGCCTAGCTCTTGATACTCAGCAAGACCTCTTTCCTGTGCTTTCTATCTAATTGGTTTTAACTGGCTGAATGCTTTGGGGTGCCTAATCCTTGGCTTTTGTTAATATCTGCCTATGTTGTCTGGGCTTAGGTAAGTGGGATATTTTAAGGGGGAAAAGTGTGTACACCTCATTGGCAAACAGAAACTCCAAGTACGTACCTTGTTCTCAGTACTATGGTTTGGAGACTTAAACATGGTGATGAGCTTCCGCGTCAAACACCCAAAATAAATAAATAAATGTACCACAAAACAGTAAGTATTCTGTGACACCTAAATCAGAAAATCAGAAAAGTCAAAGACGAGGAAAGGCTAGATGCTCATCAAAGTTCAACTCTCTAACAATTTCACAGTAACAAAATAGACAGAACGGTCAGATTATCCTATTAACCGTTAATTGACACAATTGTTCGTCCATGAAGGCCATGTGCAAACAGTGTGCATCTTCAGGACGTCTGCTCAGTTCAGCTCTATGGGGGAGAAATTTGGTATCACCCCGTTTGGGGCACTAAATTTTGAAAGCTGGAAAAATTAGCGCCAGGCGCTAATGATTCTCAGCTTTCTCTAAATTGGGTGTTAGCACTCCAGGAAGGAAGTGGAGCGCTAAATCAAGCGCTACCACTTCCCTCTGGAGCGCTAAACCACGCAGGAGGGGCGGTAGAGGCGCAGCGCTGCACAATGTCCCATGCAGTGCTGCCGGGATCCGAGGCTTCTTCCCTCCCTTAAAGGGAAGGGCCATCGCTGCAGGCTCTGCATTTCAACGATGTCCCTCGTCGCCAACGGCAGCCGGGATCTGCGACGATCAGCCCCAAGCAGTCTAACAGAGTGCAGGGCTGATCAATTGCGGCAGTTAAAAGGTTTCAAATGGCAACCTAAGGGATGGAAACAATTTTTTTCTGCAGACCAGCGGCCTTACCTTTAATTACCGCTCCCGAAGCGCCCGGCCTCTCGAACAGCGTCTCCTGCAGTTGTCGGTGTTATCGCCCGCCGGAACCAAATTTCGGGTCCGGGGCGCTACTGGGGCGCTGCACAGCTAGACGACGTCACGATCTCCAGGCGCTAGAGATCGTGGTGCTAGGAGTTACCGTGGCCGCAAACCTCTAGGTGAATTTCACGGGCGGCGGTACTATCGCCGCACCCGGAGGGTAAGTCGTTAGCACCCCGTTATCGCCCCCCGGAGGTGCTAACGGAAGGTGCAAAGGAGGCAAATCTCGAGCCCATATGTTTCTTAAATCAGCTGCTCTAAACAAAGCTTTCTTTGTGAAAATCCAATCCAGTGAGTATGGCTTCAAATGATTCATTATATTCTGAAAAACAACTCTCATCTGACCATGACTCAGAAGTATGTGTTTGTAAGCTATGGCAATGTAACATAGTTTAGTGGAACCTTTATAAGAAATAAATATGACATTCATTCTCTTCACAGGAGGAGCAAACTATGAAGTTATATTTTTGTTGTATCATGCGACTACCAGGATGGTAGAAGGTGAACTAGATGGACCATTTCTCATCTAGCAATTCCTTTGTTCTGATTTGGTTATTACAGGAGTGTGTCCAGATAGTACAAATCGTTTATGGTCCATCAGAAGGACGGGCTTAGGCGTGGAGAGGGAAATGCCTTTCCTCGTTCCATACTTAATTTTTTAATGAAAACTCTATGAAGCATTTTAATATACTGTCAACAGTAATTACATTTTGGATCAAAGCAGGCAGGGAGATTCAAAGCAGTAATTAAAGGAAGATTTTCCATTGATGTAACAGAGGCCATGATTTACATGCCATTTGTGATTTAATAACTTGAGGTCTGCGAGTTGGGGTGGAACCCGTTTATGCCGGGTTTCTACCCTGAAATGCCTGTGCTGCTGTTTCCAATCGGTCTGGGCAATGCGTGTGTCAGGGGGTCATTTGAGAAATGCTAATGAGGTAATCCCAGGTAAGAGTGGCTAAAACCCATGACTCCCATTGCACCAAGTGTAAATTAGAATAAAGTAACAGAGGCACACCTGTTGCCAGCCTCATCTGATACTGGCAGATGTGAGAAGTCGCACAACACCAGGTTATAGTCCAACAGCTTTATTTGAAATCACAAGCTTTCGGAGCGCTGCTCCTTCGTCAGGAGCTTGTGATTTCAAATAAAGCTGTTGGACTATAACCTGGTGTTGTGCGACTTCTCACATTTGTCCACCCCAGTCCAACACGGGCATCTCCACATCATGATACTGGCAGATGTGCTTTACTTTTGAGCCAGCAACCTGGAGAAGCTTTGAAGAGTGATTGTTGAGTTACGAGACATTTGTTACTGGACTATTAATCCAGAGAACGAGTTCAAACCCCACCATGGTAATCTGACGATTTCAATTCAGATTTTTTGAAATCTGGAAATAAAAAAAAACAAGTATCAGTGAAAGTGACCATGAAGCTGTCGGGTTGTTGTAAAACCCAATTGATTCATTAATGTCCTTTAAGGAAGAAACCTGCCATCATTACTCGGCCTGGTCTATATATGACTCCAGTCCCACACCAACATGGTTGAGTCTTCACTGTCCTCTGTAATGGCCTAGCAAACCCAGTATTGCCAACCCTACCGCCTCGTAAATCAGGAGACAAATTTTTAAAAGTCATGAGATTTGGATAGAAAATCATCAGTTGCTACTTTTTTTCCCGACCCAACCCCTCACTGGCCTTGGCTCCTAGAAAGAAGCGCATTTGCCGGTCTAATCGATTACTGACATAAGAACATGAGAAATAGGAGCAGGAGTAGGTGGATCGGTGGCCCCGCTGTCGCGTCTCTTGTAGGCCGGCTTTGCTCTGCTTTTGGCCATTACTCTTTCCAGAACACAGTCTCCTCCAGCCCTACAACTCTCTGAGATCTCTGCGCTCCTCTAATTCTGGAATCTTGCACATTCCCGATTTTAATCGCTCCACCTGGTGGCCGAGCCTTCAGCTGCCAAGGCCCTAAGCTCTAGAATTCCCTCCCTAAACCTCCCCGCCTTTCTACCTCTCTTTCCTCCTTTAAGACGCTCCTTAAAACCTACCTCTTTGACCAAGCTTTTGGTCACCTGCCCTAATATCTCCTTATGTGGCTCGGTGTCAAATTTTGTTTGATTACGCTCCTGTTGAAGCGCCTTTGGACGTTTTATGACATTAAAGATGCTACATAGATACAAGTTGTTGTTCTTCTTGTAGCTTCAGCTGGATACAATGATAACCCAACTTCTGCTTGCACCAACTACTGTTTTTTTATTTGTTTATGGGATGTGGGCGTCGCTGGCAAGGCCAGCATTTATTGGCCATCCCTAGTTGCCCTTGAGAAGGTGGTGGTGAGCCACCTTCTTGAACCGCTGCAGTCCGTGTGGTGAAGGTACTCCCACAGTGCTGTTAGGGAGGGAGTTCCAGGATTTTGACCCAGCGACGATGAAGGATCAGCGATATATTTCTCAGTCAGGATGGTGTGTGACTTGGAGGTGGTGGTGTTCCCATGCGCCTGCTGCCCTTGTCCTTCTAGGTGGAAGAGGTCACGGGTTTGGGAGGTGCTGCCGAAGAAGCCTTGGCGAGTTGCTGCTGGGCATCTTGTAGATGGTACACACTGCAGCCACGGTATGCCGGTGGTGGAGGGAGTGAATGTTTAAGGTGGTGGATGGGGTGCCAATCAAACGAGCTGCTTTGTCCTGGATCATGATGAGCTTCTTGAGTGTTGTTGCAGCTGCACTCATCCAGGCAAGTGGAGAGTATTCCATCACACTCCTTACTTGTGCCTTGTAGATGGTGGAAAGGCTTTGGGGAGTCAGGAGGTGAGACACACGCCGCACAGTACCTAGCCTCTGATCTGCTCTTGTTGCCACAGTATTTATGTGGCTGGTCCAGTTAAGTTTCTGTAAACAGATATGATATAATTGGGATTACTCAGACATGGCTCCAGGGTGACCAAGGATGGGAATTCAACATCAAGGGGCATTCAATATTCAGGAAGGACAGACAAAAAGGAAAACGAGGTGAAGTAGCATTGCTGGTTAAAGAGGAGATTAACACAATAGTAAGGAAGGATATTAGCTCTGATGATGTGGAATCTGTATGGGTAGAGCTGAGAAATACCAAGGGGCAGAAAACGTTAGTGGGAGTTGTATACAGACTCCCAAACAGTAATGCTGAGGTTGGGGATGGCATTAAACGGGAAATTAGAGATGCGTGCAATAAAGGCACAGCAGTTATCATGGGTGACTTTAATCTACATATAGATTGGGCTAACCAAATTAGTAACAATACTGTGGAGGAGGAATTCCTAGAGTGTATACGGGATGGCTTCCTGGACCAATATGTCGAGGAACCAACTAGAGATCAGGCCATCTTAGACTGGGTATTATGTAATGAGAAAGGATTAATTAGCAATCTTATTGTGCGAGGCCCCTTGGGGAGGAGCGATCATAATATGATAGAATTCTTCATTAAGATGTAGAGTGAAGTAGTTGACTCAGAGACTAGGGTACTGAATTTAAATAAAGGAAACTATGATGGTATGGGGTGCGAGTTGGCTAGGATGGATTGGGGAGCATTACTTAAAGGGTTGATGGTGGATAGGCAATGGCAAACATTTAAAGATCACATGGATGAACTACAGAATTTGTTCATCCCTGTTTGGCATAAAAATAAAACAAAAAAGGTGACTCAACCGTGGCTAACAAGGGAAATTAGGGATAGCATAAGATCCAAGGAGAGGACATATAAATTGGCCAGAAAAAGCAGCAAACCTAAGGATTGGGAGCAGTTTAGGATTCAGCAAAGGAGGACAAAGGGATTAATTAAGAGGGGGAAAATAGAATATGAGAGTGTGCTTGCAGTGAACATAAAAACTGACTGTAAAAGCTTCTATAGATATGTGAAGAGAAAAAGATTGGTGAAGTCAAGCGTAGGTCCCTTGCAGTCAGAATCAGGGGAATTTATAATGGGGAACAAAGAAATGGCAGACCAATTAAATACATACTTTGGTTCTGTCTTCACAAAGGAGGACACAAATAAACTCCCAGAGATGTTGGGGAACATAGGTTCTAATGAGAGGGAGGAATTGAATGAAATCAGTATTTGTAGGGAAATGGTGTTAGGGAAATTGACGGGATTGAAGGCCGATAAATCCCCAGGGCCTGATAATCTACATCCTAGGGTATTTAAGGAAGTGGCCCTAGAAATAGTAGATGCATTGTTGGTCATCTTTCAAAATTCTATAGACTCTGGAACAGTTCCCATGGATTGGAGGGTAGCTAATGTAACCCCACTATTTAAAAAAGGTGGTAGAGAAAAAACGGGGAATTATAGACTGGTAAGCCTGACATCGGTAGTGGGCAAAATGCTAGAGTCCATTATAAAAGATGTAATAGCAGAGCACTTGGAAAACAGTGACAGGATCGGACAAAGTCAACATGGATTTACAAAAGGTAAATCATGCCTGACTAATCTACTGGAATTTTTTGAGGATGTAACTTGAAGAATAGATAAGGGAGAACCAGTGGATGTGGTGTATTTGGACTTTCAGAAGGCTTTCGATAAGGTCCCGCATAAGAGATTAGCGTGCAAAGTTAAAGCACATGGGATTGGGGGTAAGGTACTGTTTTGGATAGAGAACTGGTTGGAAGACAGGAAGCAAAGAGTTGGAATAAACGGGTCTTTTCCCAAGTGGCAGGCAGTGACTAGTGGGGTACCGCAGGGATCGGTGCTAGGACCCCAACTATTCACAATATATATTAATGATCTAGATGAGGGAACTAGATGTAATATCTCTAAATTTGCAGACGACACAAAGCTGGGTGGGCGTGTGTGCTGTGAGGAGGATGCAGAGAAACTCCAGTATGATTTGGACAGGTTGGGTGATTGGGCAGATGCATGTCAGATGCAGTATAATGTGGATAAATGAGAGGTTATCCACTTTGGTGGCAAAAACAGGAAGACAGATTATTATCTGAACACAATAGATTGGGAAAAGGGGAAGTGCAACGAGATCTGGGAGTCCTTGTGCACCAGTCGCTGAAGGTAAGCATGCAGGTGCAGCAGGCGGTTAAGAAGGCAAATGGTATGTTGGCCTTCATAGCGAGAGGATTCGAGTACAGGAGCAAGGATGTCTTGCTGCAGTTGTACAAGGCCTTAGTGAGACCACACCTTGAGTATTGTGTGCAGTTTTGGTCGCCTTATCTGAGGAAGGATGTTCTTGCCATGGAGGGAGTGCAGCGAAGATTTACCAGACTGATACCTGGGATGGCAGGAATGACGTACGAAGAGAGATTGGGTCGATTAGGCTTATATTCGCTAGAGTTTAGAAGAATGAGAGGGGATCTCATTGAAACTTATAAAATTCTAACAGGACTAGACAGACTAGATGCAGGAAGGATGTTCCCGATGGCGGGGGAGTCCAGAACCAGAGGTCACAGTCTAAGGATAAGGGGTAAGCCATTTAGGACTGAGATGAGGAGGAATTTCTTCACCCAGAGAGTGGTGAACCTGTGGAATTCTCTACCACAGAAGGCAGTTGAGGCCAATTCATTAAATATATTCAAGAAGGAGATAGATATATTTCTTAAGGCTAAAGGGATCAAGGGATATGGGGAGAAAGCAGGGACAGGGTACTGAATTTGGATGATCAGCCATGATCTCATTAAATGGCGGAGCAGGCTCGAGGGGCCTAATGGCCTACTCCTGCTCCTATCTTCTATGCTTCTATGCTATGCTTCTATGCTTCTGGTCAATGGTGACCCCCAGGATGTTGATGGTGGGGTATTCGGCGACGGTAATGCCGTTGAATGTCAAGGGGAGGTGGTTAGACTCTCGCTTGTTGGAGAGAGTCATTGCCTGGCACTACACGGACTACTACATGTAACCCCAGGCAGTCTGACACATCTCCAGTATCCATATGATCCTCCACTTTTTAACTTCTTGTCTTTTGTTGTCTGTCTGCAATAATTCAAGGTCACACCTGGCCTGTGCGAACTGCCTGAACCAGACTATTTCACAGGGCTGTCATAGTGAATCTAGACTCAAGTACAGTATTGCTGTTGAATGGAGGCTGTACTTTGATGGTAATTGTTCTTAGTACCTCTAAAGAATTTTTAATTTGGTCTGGTTTTTAATTAAAGGCTTAGGTCATGTCTTTTGGAACTAGATCAGTTTGGTTCACTGATTTAAATTGCTAATGACTGCATCAATGCAAATAAGTTCTCTGTAATCTGTATACGATACTTTCTTCACCATTATGAATATCTTTTTAAAATGCATATGTCTGGGAACCTGTAAAAGGAGAAGGCCATGTAGACAAAATGTATTCTAGGTAAGCTGATCTTGTACAGTGTTCAATTCAATTTAAGTAGGATGCCTTTGTTTGTCAGTTCAGAAAGCCATTTACTGGCAAATACAATTACTAATCAAAAACATGAGTCGTTCTTTGATTTGGCCTGAGATAAGCAGTGACTGAGATTTCCTAGTTGAGGGATAAGACATGATAAGGTACATTAAAAGTAGTACAGGAAGACAATGACTGGTGAAATTTGTCATTCAGAAACTGTCTCTCTCTCTCTCTCTCTGTCTCTCTCTATCTCTCTCTGTCTCTCTTTCATCTTTCTCTAGTTTTTGATGAAGGTGCTTTTTTTTATTTTGCAAATCATAAGCTGTCGCCCCGCCCCCCCCCCCCATCGCCTAATTGCGGGATTTGATCACAGTGAGCACTTTACCCTTCCAAAGGCATTAATCACCTTGTAGACCTCTCACCCTGCCTCCGACTCTGAACCTTTCACTTTAGTTTAATAAGAATTTCTCCTAATTATGGGATGCAGTCAAGGGACCACACTCTGGCGTGAAGGCCTTGTCCACAGACGTGACTGTTATACTGATCATGTCAAAGGATCAATAATTTCGGCTTTGACTTTATGGGAGAGCAGATAGAGCGCCGTGTAGCCCTGTGAGCCACACAGTAGCAAGCCCGATAAACCTGCATTGTTAATGGAGTTGTTTCAAGGCTAGTCTCTTCCATTGAAAGAGGTTAATGGGTCCATCAAATAGCTTTTATGAAAATAATTGCATTGGTATAAATTAAGTACAGGTTTGCTTTGTGACTTCATTGGCTTTAAAGCACTTTGAGACATCTGGTGGTCGTGAAAGGCGCTATATAAATGCAAGTCTTTCTTTCTTTCCTGAATCCAGAAACGCTTAAATCTCGGGATTTAAAAATACCTTGATTGGCGCATGTGTGAAAAATATACACGATTCACACATGTGCAAATCGCGTATTATCACGAAATTTACGCATTCTATCGGAGATCGTGAGTGATGCTTTGTTTCACTCTGAAATCGCGTCTCTCACGATGGATTCGTGAGAGCTGGCAATACTGCAAGCCACTCAATTGTATCAAACTGCTACAAAGAATATGGACTGCAGCAGTTCAAGAAGAAAGCCCACCACCAAACTTTCAGGGCAACTAGAGATGGGCAATAAATGCTGGTATTTCCAGCGATGCCCACATCCCGAAAATGAACTTTAAAAAAATTGGGGGCTGTTTTCTTTATGTTGCTGGGAGAGTTGACCTTGCCTCTGACAGCCTTTGAGCGTGTGAGACTACTGGAATATTTACTCCCCCAACCACAGTAAAAGGGTCAAGAGTTTGTTTGTTTTTCATATCTTCACACTCTTCCCTTAGAGAATAGTGAGAAGTAATGGAAAGATACACAGTGATGGTGGCTGTGGGTGACAAAGTGTACCCCTTGCTCCCATGGTTAATGGCCCTTATGCAAGGGGCAAGAGTGGCAGCTGCAGTCAGACACGTGACTTTACTAGAGTTGTGATTGAGAGAACCATAAGGGACACGTTTGCTCTCTTGATCATTTAGGAGGGGCTCTACAAAATCCTCCTAAGTGTCTGTCCCACATATGTGCAGCTTGCTGTGCTCTGCACAACCTTGACATCCAAAGAAGTCTGGACATCAAAATTCCTGGGGAATTGATCCCAGCTGCTTTGGAAGCAGCCTTGCTGTTCCTCTCTGCACTGCCTCCAATGTTTGAATGTCTTTCTTATTATTTCTCAGTGACTGGAACTGAACACAGTACTCCACAACAACAACAACGCAGTTATAAAATGTCCCGTGGCACTTCACATGAACAATTGTCAAATAAAATTTGACACTGAGCCAAATAAGGAGATATTAGGACAGGTGGCCAAAGGGATGGTCAAAGAAGTAGGTTTTAAGGAGCATCTTAAAGGAGGAGAGAGAGGTAGAGATGCGGAGAGGTTTAGGGAGGGAATTCCAGAGTTTAGGGCCCAGGCAGCTGAAGGCACAGTCGCCAATGGTGGAGCGAAGAAAATCGGGGATGCGCAAGAGGCCAGAATTGAAGGAGCACAGAGATCTCGGAGGGTTGTAGAGCTGGAGAAGGTTACAGCGATAGGGAAGGGCAAGGCCATGGAGGGATTTGAAAACAAGGATGAGAATTTTAAAATTAAGTCGTTGCCGGACAGGGATCCAATGTAGGTCAGGGAGCTCAGGGGTGATAGGTGAATGGGACTTGGTGCGAGTTAGGATGTGGGCAGCAGAATTTTGGATGAGCTCAAGTTTATTGAAGGGTGCAAGTTGTGAGGCCGGCCAGGAGAGCATTGGAATAGTCAAGTCTAGAGATAATAAAGGCATGGATGAGGGTTTGAGCAGCAGATGAGCTGAGGCAGGGGCGGAGATGGATGATGTTATGGAGGTGGAAGTAGGTGGTCTTAGTGATGGCGAGGATATAAGGTTGGAAGCTGAGCTCAGGATCCAAAAGGATGCCAAGGTTGCAAACAGTCTGGCTCAGCCTCAGACAGCTGCCAGGGAGAGAGATTGAGATTGTAGCTAGGGAATGGAGTTTGTGGCAGGGATTGAAGGCAATGGCCCGGAAATTCGGGTTGGAGGCTTCCTGCGGGCGCAAGCCCCCGACCTGCACTTACATAGCGCGCCTACCATTGTGCTGTGGGCCCGCGTGGGATTCCGATCCTGGGCCTCCTCCAGCTGCCGGTGTGCAGTGCTCGCGTATCCCAGCGGCGAAGCTAGTTCGCAGCGTCCCCTGGGATCACGTGAGCCATGGGGAGCCAATCGGAGCAGGGAATCTCCATTCATAGATTTGACAGGAAGACCTGTCAAATCTATGAATAGAGATCGGCCCCAAAACCTAAGTAAAACTTCAAATAATTTTTTTTTAAAACATCACATTTTTTAAATAACTATAAATTACATAAATTAACTATTTTAAACAAAAATTTAAATTTTTGAAAAAATTAATTAAAGTTTTTAACGGGGCTAAAAATAAACTTACCTTTCTTTAAAGTATTTAAAAATGATAAACCTGTGGAAAAAATGTTTCAATTTTACTTAGTTCACCTCTTACTTTGTTAAAAGCAGGCCTTGCGCCTGCTTTTTCCACGCACAGCTGCTCGAGACTTACCCGCACGGAGAAACCTGTAAAAAAAGCAGAAGTTCCATGTCTACGCGCTGCCTCTCCGGCGCACGCGTTTGACCTTTGAACCCCTTCCTTCAAGGGAACGGAAGTTTCAGTTTCCAGTGCATGCACTTTCGTTGGCCTTACGGGTGAGTACACAGCACATACTCACCCGTGGGGACCCGAATTTCTGGGCCAATGGCTTCGCTTTTCCCAATATTTAATTGGAGGAAATTTCTGCTCATCCATACTAGTTGTTGGAAAAGCAGCATGACAAATCAGAGGCAGTGGAGGGGTCGAGAGAGGTGGCATTGAGGTAGAGCTGGGTGTCGTCAGCCTACATGTGGAACCTGACATTGTGTTTTCGGATGATGTCGCCGAGGGCCAGCATGTAGCAAGGTGTGGACTGACCAGAGCACTTTACAGTTTGATCACTACTTCCTTTGGCATGTATTCTACTGTTCTCGATATGGAATTCAACATTCTCTTGGTTTTGTTTAATTGTTTTAATTGGTTGGACACATTTACCTTTGAGTCTACTTAAGAATCCTAGGTCTCGTTCAACTTCATCCTGAGCTATTTCAACACCAGTCATGAAGTATATGCATTGCCCATTTTTCCTTCCTTTACATTTGTCTGCATTAAATTCCATCTGCCATTGTTTAGCCCACTCACATATTTTGCACAGCTCATTCTGTAGTTTCTGGGCATCCTCCTTTGATTCTACTGCCCCACCTAATATCTGCAGATTAAACCAGTTTGCATTGAGTTTCAGAATCCAAGTCATTTATGTAAATTAGAAACCATAGTGGTCCCAACACTGAGCCCTCGGGCATCCCGCTCAGTACTTCCCACAACCTGACATTACCCCTCTAACCAGTACCCATTGTTTTCTACGCTTCAGCAAGAAGCCAGATCACCAATCTGGATCCCAAGATATCCTCTTAGTTTTGCATCACTATGAATCTGAAACTGTTTTGCACGAACACAAAAGTGGCATAAGTGGCCCATAGATTTCCTAGATGCAGTGCACATTAAATCCTATAATTTCTCTCCTTAGCAAGCATTAATGCATAGAGGGAAAAAAATCTTAATATTGCACTTGTAACAATCATTATTTTACATGGTATAAATTATACGTCTTTTGCATAAATACAGCAAACAAAATATTGTTGTATAACAGCAAAACAGGTTTCTTCCAATATAAACAACTTAATCTGCAGCCAAGTTTGGGGCCAATACTTTGTTGTATGCCTGAAATCTGTATTTAATATTTTTATAATCACTGTGAATGGATGTTTATGAAAAACTGAACTAGGCCCATGGAAAGGTCACTGCTGGCAAGGGACATAGCACAGAAGCGCCACTTGGCAATCTTCTAAAGGGTTTTCGAAAAACAACACATACTCAGTTGTTTATGCAACCTCTTCAGCTCTGAATGTTAAGTTCATTGTAATAACTGTTTTGATTTGAACAGGGTTAATGTGGTATATTATCTAGTCCATGATGTCATGAAATGCAATGGTGGGTGTGTAACAAGGGTCTACAAGTCACGTCCCTGAGTTTTTCTTCTCAGGACACTGATGGACTTCTTGCTCATTTACCCATGGTTTTGTGCAGTGCTGGACATGGGCTGATTTTCCTCTGGAGTATCACCAGCAACTGAGGGCAGAAACTTCAGCAGAGAGCCGTTCCGCTGGCTCCCCATGGCCCACTGCCAAAACACTCCACCACAAGTGAGGGGGCAAATTGAATATATACAGCCAAATATTGACGGGCGTATTCCAAAGGCGGGCTGATAACAAGAAAATATCATACGATGTAGTTCCCGTTATTAACACCATAGCAGTGTTGGATGAGCTCAAGTTTATTGAAGGGTGCAAGTTGTGAGGCCGGCCAGGAGAGCATTGGAATAGTCAAGTCTAGAGATAATAAAGGCATGGATGAGGGTTTGAGCAGCAGATGAGCTGAGGCAGGGGCGGAGATGGATGATGTTATGGAGGTGGAAGTAGGTGGTCTTAGTGATGGCGAGGATATAAGGTTGGAAGCTGAGCTCAGGATCCAAAAGGATGCCAAGGTTGCAAACAGTCTGGCTCAGCCTCAGACAGTTGCCAGGGAGAGAGATTGAGATTGTAGCTAGGGAATGGAGTTTGTGGCAGGGATTGAAGGCAATGGCCCAGAAATTCGGGTTGGAGGCTTCCTGCGGGCGCAAGCCCCCGACCTGCACTTACATAGCGCGCCTACCATTGTGCTGTGGGCCCGCGTGGGATTCCGATCCTGGGCCTCCTCCAGCTGCCGGTGTGCAGTGCTCGCGTATCCCAGCGGCGAAGCTAGTTCGCAGCGTCCCCTGGGATCACATGAGCCATGGGGAGCCAATCGGAGCAGGGAATCTCCATTCATAGATTTGACAGGAAGACCTGTCAAATCTATGAATAGAGATCGGCCCCAAAACCTAAGTAAAACTTCAAATATTTTTTTTTTAAAACATCACATTTTTTAAATAACTATAAATTACATAAATTAACTATTTTAAACAAAAATTTAAATTTTTGAAAACATTAATTAAAGTTTTTAACGGGGCTAAAAATAAACTTACCTTTCTTTAAAGTATTTAAAAATGATAAACCTGTGGAAAAAATGTTTCAATTTTACTTAGTTCACCTCTTACTTTGTTAAAAGCAGGCCTTGCACCTGCTTTTTCCACGCACAGCTGCTCGAGACTTACCCGCACGGAGAAACCTGTAAAAAAAGCGGAAGTTCCATGTCTACGCGCTGCCTCTCCGGCGCACGCGTTTGACCTTTGAACCCCTTCCTTCAAGGGAACGGAAGTTTCAGTTTCCAGTGCATGCACTTTCGTTGGCCTTACGGGTGAGTACACAGCGCGTACTCACCCGTGGGGACCCGAATTTCTGGGCCAATGGCTTCGCTTTTCCCAATATTTAATTGGAGGAAATTTCTGCTCATCCATACTAGTTGTTGGAAAAGCAGCATGACAAATCAGAGGCAGTGGAGGGGTCGAGAGAGGTGGTATTGAGGTAGGGCTGGGTGTCGTCAGCCTACATGTGGAACCTGACATTGTGTTTTCGGATGATGTCGCCGAGGGGCAGCATGTAGCAAGGTGTGGACTGACCAGAGCACTTTACAGTTTGATCACTACTTCCTTTGGCATGTATTCTACTGTTCTCGATATGGAATTCAACATTCTCTTGGTTTTGTTTAATTGTTTTAATTGGTTGGACACATTTACCTTTGAGTCTACTTAAGAATCCTAGGTCTCGTTCAACTTCATCCTGAGCTATTTCAACACCAGTCATGAAGTATATGCATTGCCCATTTTTCCTTCCTTTACATTTGTCTGCATTAAATTCCATCTGCCATTGTTTAGCCCACTCACATATTTTGTACAGCTCATTCTGTAGTTTCTGGGCTTCCTCCTTTGATTCTACTGCCCCACCTAATATCTGCAGATTAAACCAGTTTGCATTGAGTTTCAGAATCCAAGTCATTTATGTAAATTAGATACCATAGTGGTCCCAACACTGAGCCCTCGGGCATCCCGCTCAGTACTTCCCACAACCTGACATTACCCCTCTAACCAGTACCCATTGTTTTCTACGCTTCAGCAAGAAGCCAGATCACCAATCTGGATCCCAAGATATCCTCTTAGTTTTGCATCACTATGAATCTGAAACTGTTTTGCACGAACACAAAAGTGGCATAAGTGGCCCATAGATTTCCTAGATGCAGTGCACATTAAATCCTATAATTTCTCTCCTTAGCAAGCATTAATGCACAGAGGGAAAAAAATCTTAATATTGCACTTGTAACAATCATTATTTTACATGGTATAAATTATACGTCTTTTGCATAAATACAGCAAACAAAATATTGTTGTATAACAGCAAAACAGGTTTCTTCCAATATAAACAACTTAATCTGCAGCCAAGTTTGGGGCCAATACTTTGTTGTATGCCTGAAATCTGTATTTAATATTTTTATAATCACTGTGAATGGATGTTTATGAAAAACTGAACTAGGCCCATGGAAAGGTCACTGCTGGCAAGGGACATAGCACAGAAGCGCCACTTGGCAATCTTCTAAAGGGTTTTCGAAAAACAACACATACTCAGTTGTTTATGCAACCTCTTCAGCTCTGAATGTTAAGTTCATTGTAATAACTGTTTTGATTTGAACAGGGTTAATGTGGTATATTATCTAGTCCATGATGTCATGAAATGCAATGGTGGGTGTGTAACAAGGGTCTACAAGTCACGTCCCTGAGTTTTTCTTCTCAGGACACTGATGGACTTCTTGCTCATTTACCCATGGTTTTGTGCAGTGCTGGACATGGGCTGATTTTCCTCTGGAGTATCACCAGCAACTGAGGGCAGAAACTTCAGCAGAGAGCCGTTCCGCTGGCTCCCCATGGCCCACTGCCAAAACACTCCACCACAAGTGAGGGGGCAAATTGAATATATACAGCCAAATATTGACGGGCGTATTCCAAAGGCGGGCTGATAACAAGAAAATATCATACGATGTAGTTCCCGTTATTAACACCATAGCAGTGTTGGATGGTTGGAACATTAGTGCCTTCCTGGCTCCAGCGTTAGTCTGATGAGGTGAGAGGATTTAAAATTAATACCTACCTCCCAAAAGACATGTAATCAATCCCAGGATGATCGATTATACTCTGCCTGGAATTCCTGAAATTAAAAAATAATTCTTCGTGTGCCCAGAGGCAGCTGCCCACGCTCCACTACAGTAGGTGCCCAAGGCCTGTAGCAGTGGTTTGCCACCCTTCCGCACGACGAGCTCTCCCATACAAACGAAAATCCTATCGGGAGCATGCCCAAATAATTTAAATAAGGCTAGAGTATTAAACACAATAAAAACAGAAAATGCTGGAAATGCTCAGCAGGTCAGGCAGCATCTGTGGAGAGAGAAACAGAGTTAACGTTTCAGGTCGATGACCCTTCGTCAGAATTGGAAAAAGCTGGAGATGGAACAGGTTTTTAAGCAAGTGTAGGAGCAGGGACCATAACCTCTGCCTATCTTTTTTTCCATTATTTTTTTTTCTCTCTCTCACAGGGCAGCTGTCGATCATTCAGCCAGTGCCATTTACACTTCATCTAGAGTCATCTTCTGTTTCTTAACTTGTCCCATTACCATCTCCTTTTGCCTTGCACCATCATCCCTTTTGTCTCTTAATCTCTCCTGCCTTCCATCCTATCACAGACCTTCCCTTTTGTTCTTTCCTCCCCTTCCCCCCTCTCCCTGCCCCTACACTTGCTTAAAACCTGTTCCATCTCCAGCTTTCTCCAGTTCTGACGAAGGGTCATTGACCTGAAACGTTAACTCTGTTTCTCTCTCCACAGATGTTGCCTGACCTGCTGAGTATTTCCAGCATTTTCTGTTTTTATTTCAGATTTCCAGCATCCTGCAGTATTTTGCTTTTGTATTAAACACAATACTCTAGCTGAGGCCTAGCCAATGTTTTATAAAGGCTTTGCATAACTTCCTTGCTGTTGTACTCTATTCCTCTATTTATAAAGCCAAGGATCCCATATGCATTTTTATATCAGCAGCAAAATTTAAAAAACGTACACCCTAAAAGGGCAAGCACCAAATGGGAGGTCTGAGTCACATCTGGCGCTCGACCACATCATGCAAATCAGCTGAACTCGGAAATAAAGTGTGGTTCATCAATGCTCAATTCACTCGTGCGCAAACTGTGCACCACCCGACTTATGCTGGGGCCCTGGGCTGAGACAGAGAGAAATCAGCCCCCATGGCTCTACTCTGCCTGTGTGTCAGCTTGGCTCAATTGGTAGCACTCTCCGCTCTGACTCGCACTCCATATCTTGAGCCCATAACCTCCATTCTATGTCAGTGAAATTCTGAGGGAGCGCTGCATTGCTGAAGAAGGTGTAATCTGGATGAGACATTAAACTAAGGTTATGATGTTTCAGGTAGATGTTAAAAATACCATGGCACTGTTCGAAGAAAAGCAAAGTATTTGCCTGGTGTCCTGGCCAACATTCTTTCTCCAACCAGTGCCACTTAAAATAGATGAATTGATCAATCATCTTTCATTTTTTATATGTGGCAGCTTGCTGTTTACAAAATGGCTAGCATGCTGTCCTTCATAACAACAGTTACTGTACATCAAAACGATTTGTTGTATGTGAAGTGCTTCAGGAAATTTCAGAGAATGTGATAAGGCAGTCCATAAATGGTAATTCTTTATTAAAGCAACAGAGCCGTGCTCATCCAGTACAGCAACTAAAATGTCGCCGTTCCACTATATTCCAGCAAACAACGGGGGTGAAATTGATCTTTGGCAGTAGAACAAATCGGGCGACAGCAATTCAACCGCTTATTTTACACCCCGTCTGTTTCTCTTTTCCATTGAAATCAATTTCTCATGCTTATAGCTGGAAAAGTTCAATTGTCCTCTTAAATCTCTAATATATTTTCTAATTTTAGTTTCACACTAGAGCTGCTTTAGGATATCATTTGCAGGTGGTATTGACATTGCTGCACACTCAGCACAAATGGAGATTATGTTGCATCAATGAAGGTGAATTCCAACCTTATTAAGTTTAGCCCAATAGATTAATTAAGGAGTTATATTTATATACGGTCAGTCTGCTGTCTTCATCTCTGTAACAAACTGTGATTCTGAGGCATATAAATTATTAACCAATACCGATCCAATGAATCTATGCTCCATTTCACTTGGTGTACTGAGTAATGAAAGCTGTCTAGATACAGTGCATATTTTTGGACTATAATAAAAATATTATGAAACATATTTTCTGCCGTCAAACAATTTTCTTTCTCTACATTGCATATCGTCCTTAAAGATAGCTATTGAATGTCTTCAAGGGGGAAAAATTTGGTTGCTTAGTGCCTCCTGTTAGCGCCCAAGAGGGCGCTAATGGGGCGCAACGCAACTAGCGCCCGGGCGCGGTGATGTTTGCGCCACTCGCGAAATTGACCAGAGTTTTTGCAGCGGCGCTAAACTCTACCGCCCCGATCTCCTGCGCCTGCAGATTGTGACGTCAGTCGAGCGTGCAATGCCCCGGTGGCGCCCCGGACTGGATATTGAGTGGTGCCCCCCTCCTTTTCGCCTGCCACAAGCAACGTCAGGGAGACTGGAACATTTTCCAGTCGGTAAGGGGCTGGGGGAACGCTATTTAAAGGTGCCCTCTTCCTGCCCTTTTTTGTGGGAGACATTTTTGCACCACTCATTCTGACAGAGAGAGAGAGAGATTCTGAGAGAGAGAGACTTCTGCCGAGAGTCAACGCTGTGTGAAGTTGTTTTGGCTACTGAGCAGCACTTTGCAGGTTCTTTTGGATTTGACCTTCATTACTTCGATTGTCAAGAGACTTTGGGGGCTGCACTGATTCGGGGCGTCGTCCTGCGCCTGCAGAATCGGAGGCATCAGAGGCGCAGAGAGTGGCAATCATGGCCAGAAGGAGGAGGGCCAACAGGCCTGTGCACAGGAGACCTTACCCTCCCAGGGTATTCCGGGAACAATTCTCCTACATTCATTTGTCTGAGGAGCAGTGTTTGCGCAGGCTGCGCTTCAGCAAGGAGGTGGTCACTGAGCTCTGCCACCTGCTGCAGCCAGATCTGCAGCCTCAACTGAGGACCAGGACGTCTCTGTCGGTGGCAGTGAAGGTGACAGTGGCTCTGAATTTTTATGCCACCGGCTCCTTTCAAGCAGCTACTGGGGACATCGCCAATATCTCCCAGTTCGCGGTCCATTGCTGTATCCGGCAGGTCACAAATGCCCTCTATAAAAGGAGACGCTAGTACATCTCTTTCCCCATGACCCGGGCCAAACAGCATGAACGCGCATTGGGCTTTGCTAGGATAGCGGGCTTCCCCATGGTGCAGGGCGTCTTTGACTGCACGCATGTGACATTGCGGGCACCGCAGCAGAATGCAGAGGTTTTCCCGAAACTGCAAGGGGTTCCACTCCTTAAATGTCCAGTTGGTGTGTGACCACAGACAGCTGATACTCGCTGTCAATGCCCACTATCCTGGCAGCAGCCACGATGCTTTCATCCTGCGCCAGACTGGTGTGCCAGAGCTTTTCCAGGCAGCGCATCAGCCAAGTGGTTGGCTCTTCGGGGACAAGGGTTTTCCACTCTGCACCTGGCTGATGACACCGCTCCGTAATCCCAACACCCCTGCTGAGCTGCGGTATAATGAGAGCCATCTCACCACCAGGAACATCATTGAGCAGATGATTGGCGTGCTCAAGCAACGGTTCCGCTGTCTGGACCACTCAGGAGAAGCCCTGCAGTACTCGCCTGAGCGAGTCTCCCTCTTCATAGTTGTGTGCTGCATTCTTCATAACCTTGCAATCCTGAGGACCCAGCCAATGCCATCAGGCCTTGGTGCACCACCGGAGGAGGAGGAGGAAGAGGAGGAGAGGAGGAGGATGATCAGCAGCAGCACCAAGGCGGGAGGGAGGCCCACAATGTTGAGACTGCAAGGGCCGTCCATCAAAGACTGATAACAAGCCGCTTCTAGACCCCTACTCAGGAAATGGTTTCTGGCATGGAGAACAACATGATGGAAAGCAACCCGCAACCCCTATAGCCAGCCAAGGCAGCAATGATTCCAAAGGCCAAACATGTACATTTTGAATACAACAACTTTTTTATTTTACAAACTCTGTGTGTGTCATTTATTCATGACAAACTAATAGAAATAAACACAAAAAATCATTAATTAACATAACTGGTTCTCACAACCTGGAGATAATGGCCAAAACACTAAACAAAAGTAATTACACGAACCTCGGCTTTTAATAAAAACATTCCCAACATTTCGTCAGACCTCCTACTTTTTGCCCTTCGAGGGTGATCTCCTTCCCTTGCCCACTTGCCCCCTTCCCGCCCTACTGCTCCTCCGTAATGGGGCCCCAGTGGCTGCAGCAAGGCTGGTGAAAGGCTACTGATTGTCAGAACCTGAGACTACAGATGCCCTTGAAGGACGCCCTTGACCAGCTCTGGGCCTGGAGGGCCCGGCTGCAGACTGCACCAACTCTGCATGGGCAGCAACAGTCTGGGCTACAGGCGGTGGCAAGTGCAATGGGGAAGTGACAGTGGTGGCAGCAGGAATGCTGTCATCTTGAGAGAGGACAGCACCTCCCTGCTTGACCGACACACTGGCACTCCCACGGGGCAGCACCTCAGCATCCGGAGCAATCTGCTGAAGCACAGATTGCTGGCCTGCTGCGGCGCGGTGAGAGCCCCGGGGCAATGTGTCCGAACCAGCGACAATGGCAGCAGTCAGTGCTTGCATGGCCTCAATCTGAGACTGCATGAGAGCAGTCTGAGATTGGATCACGGCAGCCAGTGACTGAATTGCAGCACTAAGCATTTGTGTGGCGTCCGCCTGTGCTGCAGCGTAGTGCTCCACACTCCTTGCTAGTGCATCAATGCTTTTGGACACCCTTCCCACTGCACCCATGAGCTGAGTGTGCATGTCCACCACCTGGTTGTTCATTTCAGCGATGAGCCGCTCCTCCTCTGTGTCCAGTGCAGCAGGACTCACTGGCCTACTCTCCCTCTGGGGAGAAGGCCCCTGAGCTTCCCTACTCCCATTGCGTTGCTGCAGCCCGCTGGGTCCCGGAGCTTCACCCTCATCAGACCCTTCCCCCCTGCTCCCCTTCAGGGAAGACGTGGTCCTTCCTTGGGAGAGGGTGGCGCTGAGGCTCCGGCTTCCTCATCCTCCTTGCCTGTAGGCTTCGCTCCCACTGGCAGCTTGAGGGCCCATCTCCTCAGCTTGAAGGGATAATTACAAGTCCTAGCCCTTTTCGGGCTACCCCAGATCAGGCGTATTCCCCAGACGTTCACCTTCAACTAAAGTTAAAGATAGCCGAATTCTATAAGACGCTTAATTGGGTCTAAAGGTCAGACTACCTTTCCCTAAAGGAAAGGAACGACGTGAAGATGTTACCGTCTTCTGGATAGCACTTTTAACAAGTTTAACTAGATTGTAACCTTCCGGATATTATGAGGGTCCGGAATACCCCCCAGAATTCTGCAACTCCTTTGAGTGTACAGAAATTGAGTTCGCGAGTTTATACAGAAATACTCTGTGAGATAATTCTAAAAATATATAGATTTATTAAAGAACCGACATTTAGTTAACAGCTGTTATGGCATCACAACTTTAATCGTTCAAAATACAAATAGCTTACATTTCTTATTCTCAGAGATCCTTATTCTCAAATCTTAACTTCGTACATTTTTACATTTCTTGTTCTTAATCCAGAATATCCACCAAAATCAAATACCTTTATTGCCCGAGACTCAAAGTTAAAAACTTACAGAGCGTGCCTGTGAAGTTGAGAAACGCTTGCCCCGTTCAGCGACTTCTGACTTGTCATCTGAAAAGCTCTTATTTTTATTCTCTTTTTTAGTGGTATTTTCTTTGAAGTATTCTGCTGATGTAAGCTAATTGTCTCTAGTCATTCTTTGCTGACTTTCTTCTGTTCTTTACTGTCATTTCAGCTGTTGCTTTTAGACTTCTGTCTCCTGTTTAGGTGTTTCAAAAACCATCATAAAAAACAATATGACAGTAGTATTTATTTGATGTGATTCTTATCGAAGGTTTTCCATTCAATTCTAACACTACTTTAACTGGTTATTATCAGACATTGTAACTCCGTGGTATTCCAAGTTCAATACAAGAACAATGTAATTGCTTGGTGTATCTATTGATGTTATATTTTCAAAGTCTCTCTGTAGGTACTTTTTACAATTTGTAAACACTTCATCTAGGGTGTTTTTTGCATTTGTTATTTACTTCAATTGGTTATATTAAGAACCATGTCTCCTGTTTCTAAGTTTAACATAAAACTATTTTACGGCAGGTATTTCTTTTACTTGATGTCATTTTTTCAAAGGCACTTGTTTTTTTTAAAGTTCTGTGCACCTGTTTGACATGTTAGATTTTGACACTTTACTTGGGTCATTCCATTGTGTTGGTTCCAATGTTCAGACATAGAGGAACCTCCAGCCTGCTGTTTCAATAGGGCCATGTCTTTGTATTTACAAACATTTCCCATTTCAAAGCTTGTGGTGTTTTACAGCTTTGTGTTAACAACCATCTTATCTCATAAGCCTGTATTTCTGTTTTACAGCTTGTGTCGTTGAGGCTTTTAGATTTTTAACCCCAGTTTGTCATGTTTTAATATTATCAAATCTGTTTATAGGATGATGTATTTCTTGGAAATTGGCTATTTCCTTCACAAGCTGGTGAATCACCATCTGAAAGCAGGGAGGTACAAGAGTGGCTTTAGCGTGAGGACAGGGGGGCAGTAAGGGAGGAAGGAGTGGAGCGATTTATTAAATTGAATTGAAAGTGTAAAAGGCTGGTGTTGTGAGGGACAAGTGGAATGAGAGAAAGCTGATGACCTTACCATTGCTGTCCCGAACGGGGTCGACCTCTCCAGGGGCGACGGGACCGATCACCTGGCTTGCCACAATCCTGTGGACGCGCGCCTCAAGATTGATGAGGGGTTGCAGCTGAAACGGCCCTCCACCCATCCATTGCTGCTGTCTCCTGTTATGAGATAGCTTGGCCTGCAAGAAAAAGGACGGCGTCTGAGTAAATATGCAGCCATGGTCTTGCCTGATGTGCCTCCCATAGTTGAATAGCCCTTAATGTATGCAGCCATGGTCTTGCTTGATGTGCCTCCCATAGTTAAATAGCCCTGAATGTATGCAGCCATGGTCTTGCCTGATGTGCCTCCCATAGTTGAATAGCCCTTAATGTATGCAAGGTGTGGAATGTGTGTGTGTGTTTTATGAAATGGCCATAGATCTTGGATGAGTGTTGGGCATTGGGGTTTTAAGACCCTCTGGCCATAGAGTGAAGTTAAGATGGAGGGATGGAGAGGTATTGAAAAACAGCCACTCACCCTGACGACCCGAGTGAGGTTGTTGAACCTTTTGCGACATTGAATATGGGTCCTGGGCACCATGCTCCTGGAGGAGACGTGATGAGCCACCTCCCTCCACACTCTTCTGTAGTCGCGCGGCAATGGCCTCCTGCCACTCTCTGGGTACAGTATAGCTCTTCTGCACTCCACCGTGCCAACCAGAGCCTTCAAGGCCCGGTCGCTAAAGCGCTGAGCTCATTCCCTGACTCTTTCCATAGTCCTTGGCTGGAAAATTTAGGCACAGGTCTGTCCACAACGAGATTCAAGGCTGCAATGAGCAGGGTGTGGCTGGAGAGCAAGATCGACCCTCCCCTTTAAGAACTGGCCGGCGCCAGTGTGTCTGTGTTCCATTGCTAACTGACATCACCTGTGCTTCACCCGCGCTCTGGGTTAGCGCCTCGCTCCTCGGCCTTTGTGCCTTAAGACAGGTGTGAAGCGCTTGATTTAGCGTTCCAATCACCTCCAGGGGCGATAAAAGCCAAGTTTGCAGTCAGAGGCGATAATTAGCGCCAGGTGCTAAACTTTGCGTCCGGCCGATAATTGCGCCCCAAACGGGGCGATATTACGAATTTCTCCCCCCTTATGTTTCTGATCAAGGGTTGGTGTGATCAAATTTACAGAAATGGACCAGAAGGGAGGTTAGATGCAGATATAGAGTGCAACAGCTGCGATATCCTGATTTCTTCCTCTTTCCTTAATCTTGTACTAGTGCATCCATCCAATCAGCACTGGTTCCTCTTTACCATAGAATCATAGAATGTTACAGCACAGAACCAGACCATTCGGTCATTCTAGTCTGCACTGAGGTTTTACTACACAAGAGCCACCTAGCCTCAATCCACTCTCCTGCTCTCTCCCCATCCCCTTTAATATTCCTCTGTTTCAAGCAATTATCTGATTCCTTTTTGAAAGTACTTATTGACTCTGCTTCAACGACAGAGAATTCCGTATTCTAACCACCATCTGTTTAAAGAATATTTTCTAACCTTCCCTTTAATACCTTTTTGTGATTTCCTTAAATTTGTGCCCTCTTGTTACCAATTCCCTGACCAGTGGAAACAATATTGGGGTAAAAATTCAGTTGGTTGCGCCTCCCGTTAGCGCCTTAAGAGGGTGCTAATGGGTCGCAAAGCCGCTAACGCCCGGGCGCAGCGATGTTTGCGCCGCTCGGGAACTTAACTTGACATTGTGCGGCGGCGCTAAAACTTACCGCTGCGACCACCTGCGCGCGCAGATTGTGACGTCATTCCATGGTGCAACGCCCTTGTGGCGCCCCGGCGCGGAAATTGAGTGGCGCCCCCTGCCTTACCGCCTGGCGCTTCCAACGACCAGAAGACTGGAACGCTATCAATCGCTGTGGGGCTGGGGGGGGCGCTAATTAAAGGGGGCCTCTTCCTGTCTTTTATTGTTGGTGGCATTTTTGAACTATGCATTCTGAGAGAGAGAGGGAGAGACTTCTGGAGAGATTCAACGTTGTGTGAAGGAGTTTTGGGTACTGAGCAGCACTTTGCAGGTTCATTTTGATTTGCCATTCCTTGTATCGATTTAGCAGAGACTGTGGGAGCTGCACTCTGAGCTCTTTGCCTGGTAATCTCCATTGTTCTTTCCAGCACATTTGATGTGCAAGTCTCTCCAGGCCGAGATTCAAGGCTGCAATGAACAGGATGTGGATGGAAAGCAAGATTAACCATCCCCTTTAAGAACTGGCCCGTGCCATTGTGTGTGTGTTCCATTGCTGACTGACATTACATGAGCTTCGCCAGCGCTCTGAGTTAGCGCCTCACTCCTTGGCCTTTGCGCCTTAAGACAGGTGTGCAGCGCCTGCTTTAGCGCTCCACTCACCTCCCGGGGCGGTAAAAGTGAAGTTTCCCGTCAGTGGCGATAATTAGCGCCAGGCGCTAATATTTGCGTCCAGACGATATTTGCGCCCCAAATGGGGCGCGACCTAATTTCTACCCCAATCTATTTGCCTTATCGTAACCTTTCAGAATCTTGAAGACCTCTATCAGGTTACCACTTCACCTTCTAAGCTCTTGTAAAGATAGCCCTAACTTCTCAAATAAAGACAGAAAATGCTGGAAACACTCAGCAAGTCAGGCAGCATCTGTGGAGAGAGAAACATAGGTTTAACGTTTCAGGTCAGTGACCTTCCATCAGAACTGCAAAAATCAATGTTAAACCTTATGTCTGACCTGCTGAGTGTTTCCAGCATTTTCTGTTTTTATTTCAGATTAGCAGTATCGGCAGCATTTTGCTTTTTCCTAACTTCTCAAGTCTCTCTTCATTTTATTTTAATGGCAGGGTGGCGAAGGGCAGGCCCAGGGCACCGCACTCCACCAACTCCTGCACCAACACCGTTCTTTAATGATTTGGCAGAAGGGAAACCTGATGCAGGATAAGACAATGTGCCATTCTCGCTTCAGTTCTGTGATAATAGCTAAATGGAGCATCATCATCTGCTAAAACATAAATGCTAAAACATCTTTTATCCCCTCCCCCCTATCCCAGCCCCTGCACGTGCTTAAAAATCTGTTCCATTTCCTGCTTTTTTCCAGTTCTGACGAAAGGTCATCGACCTGAAACGTTAACTCTGTTTCCTCTTCACAGATGCTGCCTGACCTGCTGAGTATCTCCAGCATTTTCTGTTTTTATTTCAGATTTCCAGCATCTGCAGTATTTTCTTTTTGAAAACATAGATGGGCTTTCCCTAACAAACCTTTCACTGTCAACTGCAGCACTGTCAAGTAATGGCGGAGCAGGCTCGAGGGGTCGTATGGCCTACTCCTGCTCCTAATTTTTATGTTCTTCAGCCTTTACATCCCTGCAGTGTCAACCACCCAGTATGAAGTGAATATTCTAATCCTTTCTTTATCAAATTCAGTATGATGAAGTGAGATGCCTCATTTGTTTCAAAGTCAGATCCTGAGGTAACAGGACACTATGCTGGGTCACTACAACACCCATTCCCCCTTCTCCCATTGCATACTTTTTTAATTGCTGCAGTACTAATTTGTAGATTGGTGCTCATCGTGTCAATCAATTAGCCTTTTTTATTTCTTTCATCACTAAACATTACTTATACCAGCTTAGGTGCAAGGAACAGGTTGTGTGAGGCTACAAAAGATATAAAGGGACCCCAAATTTCCTACGGGTCTGGGTGTAGATCCGATAAAAAATGACCAGGAGAAGACCAATGGGGACAAGGAATTGGGTGGCACCCACAAACACCAATTCTCGACCCTGACAATGAACAAAGGGGAATTCCTGCGTTGATGCCCTCTTGATTTATTTTAATGAGGTGAGACCGGCCTGACTCTGGATACTCCGGCAGCGTCAGAAGCGCAGGTCACTGGCACATCAGCACTTGCAGCGGGAGAGTGGCATCAAGGAATTTCGGCCCCAAGATATGTAATGTCCAACTTGGAGACAACGAATGAAAATATATCAACCTTAACACTTCCAGCTAACATGAATCAATACAGTGTATTTGATGCATATATTTTAGCGCTTGCCAAAAGCTCGCCAATCAATATTTTTAATTAAAGAGCAATAATACCAATATGCCAAGTATACATCAATAAGTTTACAAGTACACAGATTTAATTGCCCAGTTACGCCATCAGATCTGGATAGTTCTACTAGTTTGCCCTTTCCTTGAGAGCCAGCATTTAGATGAAATACTCTCAGCTTTTCCAAGAATCAGAGGCCTTTGATAATGCAGTCTCATGGGGCATGCTCTAAAACTCCAGCCAATCAGCCAAAACTTTTACTTGAATTTTAACCAAAAGCAATTCATTCTAAAAAGGGATAAAATACATGTGTGTGTAATATTTCTCTGTGGATATCATTTACAGAGGCATAGGAGGAGCTATTGGTCCCTATCATGCCCTTTTATGGGCAAAAAATGGATCTCTTGTGCCCGAATCACCGCCGGAAGCGTACCGGCAACCGGTGACTTCCAAGTGTCCAGGGCGCCTGCCTGAAACAGGCGTTAGGCCCCTTGAATATGCTATTCAGGAGCATAATGTCTGTTTTAGGACTCCGCAGCCAAATTCAGCATAAATTCAGCATGTGCCACATCCGCTCCGCTCAGTTATTGTGGGTCTGCTGCAGCCTAAAGCGACCACTGGAGATCGCTGACCAAAAGGTAAGTAAAAATGTTTTTTTTTACTTACGTTAATGTGGAGCCAGGAGGTGCTCCTCTTGGCTCCACAACAATACTGCCCCCCTCCATTTGCCTCCCTCCCCCACCCCCAGGAATTACTATCCCTCCTCGTCCTGCTTGACTTGTCTGCAGCCTTTGACACGGTTGACCACTCCACCCTTCTCCAACGCCTCTCCATCGTCGTCCAGTTGGGTGGGACTGCACTCGCCTGGTTCCATTCTTATCTATCTAATCGTAGCCAGAGAATCACCTGCAACGGCTTCTCTTCCCGCTCCCGCATCGTTACCCCTGGTGTCCCCCAAGAATCTATCCTTGGCCCCCCCTCCTATTTCTCATCTACATGTTGCCCCTCAGCGACATCATCCGAAAACACAGCGTCAGTTTCCACATGTACGCTGACGACACCCAGCTCTACCTCACTACCACTTCTCTCGACCCCTCCACGATCTCTAAGTTGTCAGACTGCTTGTCCGACATCCAGTTCTGGATGAGCAGAAATTTTCTCCAATGAAATATTGGGAAGACCGAAGCCATTGCTTTTGGTCCCCGTCACAAACGCCATTTCCTAGCCACTGACTCTATCCCTCTCCCTAACATCTGACTGAGGCTGAACCACACTGTTCGCAACCTTGGTGTCATATTTGACCCTGAAATGAGTTTCCAACCACAAATCCGCAGCATAACTAAGATCGCCTATTTCCACCTCCATAACATCACCCGTCTCTGCCCTTGCCTCAGCTTATCCACTGCTGAAACCCTCATCCATGCCTTTATTACTTCTAGACTTGACTATTCCAATGCACTCCTGGCTGGCCCTCCACATTCTACCCTACATAAACTTGAAGTGATCCAAAGTTCAACTGCCTGTGTCCTAACTCGCACCAAGTCCCGTTCACCCATCACCCCAGTGCTCGCTGGCCTACATTGGCTCCCGGTTAAGCAACGCCTTGATTTCAAAATTCTCATCCTTGTTTTCAAATCCCTCCATGACCTCGCCCCTCCCTATCTCTCTTTGGAGTTTGCACATTCTCCCCGTGTCTGCGTGGGTTTCCTCCGGGTGCTCCAGTTTCCTCCCACAGTCCAAAGAAGTGCGGGTTAGATTGATTTGGCTATGATAAATTGACCCTTAGTGTTAGGGGGGATTAAATACGTGGGGTTACGGGGATAGGGTGGGATATGTGTCGGTGCAGGCTCGATGGGCCGAAATGGCCTCTATCTGCATTGTGGGGATTCTGTGATTCTGTGATAATCTCCTTCAGCCCCACAACACCCCCGAGATATCTGCGCTCCTCTAATTCTGCCCTCTTGAGCATCCCTGATTATAATCACTCAACCGTGCCTTCTGTTGCCTAGGCCCTAAGCTCTGGAATTCCCTGCCTAAACCTCTCCTCCTCTCTACCGCTCTTTCCTCCTTTAAGACGCTCCTTAAAACCTACCTCTTTGACCAAGCTTTTGGTCATCTGCCCTAATTTCTCCTTATGTGGCTCAGTGTCAAATATTTTGTTTTATAATACTCCTGTGAAGCGCCTTGGGACGCTTTACTACGTTAGAGGCGCTATATAAATACAAGTTGTTGTTGTTGAGAGCTGAGCCCCCATTGGAGCTGGACAAATGTTCCAGGTCATGACCGATGAGCAGCCTGATTGGCACCCATAGCTTGCTGGTTTCATGTAGATAAGGCCTGCGACCCAATTTGGAGTGAGATTCAGACCTCGGGCAAGCATTGCAGGCATCGATTTCCAACGCATAATTAATTTCTCGGCCATATTTGTTAATAAAGAACCTAAATAGAGGCTGCAAGTTATCATGGTTGGATTGTCTGTCTTTTCCACACACTTTTTTTAGCCTTTTGACCATATATTTAAGCAAAACATATAGATTATCTATGTAACAGCAGGATGCAGCAATCCCAGAATATTCTTAAAGTGGCATTACCAATATGGTGAACATTATACTGTGGTATGTAAGAAAGAAAGAGAGAAAAAAATAACTTGCATTTATATAGTGCCCTCCACATCCTCTCAACATCCCAAAGCACTTCATAACTAATGAATCACTTTTGAATTTAGTCACTCTTATTTGGCAAACACAACAGCCAAATTGTGGACTGCAAGGTTCCACAAACAGCAAATGAGATTAATGACTAGTTAAATTGTTTTAGTGGTGTTGATAGGAAGGGTTGAAGATGGAGGATTAAACAGAATTTAATAATTCATTAGAAAAAGATGTAGTGCCAGAGGACTGGCGGACAGCTAACGTAATACCTATATTTAAGAAGGGGGATAGAACATGTCCAGGGAATTATAGACCAGTCAGCTTAACATCGGTGGTAGGAAAAATAATAGAATCCCTACTAAAGGAGAGAATAGAAAAACATCTAGAAACGAAAAGTATAAAAATGAATAGTCAGCATGGATTTCAAAAGGGAAAATCTTGCTTGACCAACCTCATTGAATTTTTTGAAGAGGTAACAGAGAGAGTAGACAATGGTAATGCAATAGATGTCATTTATCTAGATTTTCAAAAGGCCTTCGATAAGGTACCCCATAATAGACTAATGAATAAGGTCAGAGAATGTGGAGTCAGGGGACAAGTAGCAGAATGGATTGCTAGCTGGCTTTAAGACAGAAAGCAGAGAGTGGGAGTAAAGGGTAGCTATTCACAGTGGCAGAAGGTGGGTAGTGGTGTTCCACATGTATCAGTGCTGGGACCACTGCTGTTCACAATTTACATTAACGATTTAGACTTTGGAATCAAAAACACAATTTCTAAATTTGCGGATGATACCAAATTGGGGGGGATAGTCAATACTGAGGAGGACTGCAACAAATTACAGGAGGACATTAATAAACCTGCAGAATGGGTAAATAATTGGCAAATGAAGTTCAACACAAGTAAATGTGAGGTATTACACTTTGGTAGGAAAAATAGGGAGGTCACTTATCACTTGGAGGGTGCGAGTCTAGGTGAGGTAGAGGAACAAAGGGATCTTGGAGTACAAATACACAAATCACTAAAAAGTTGCAACACAGGTTAGCAAGTCCATAAAAAAAGCAAACCAAGCACTAGGGTTTATTTCTAGCGAGATAGAATTGAAAAGTAGGGAAGTTATGCTAAACCTGTATCGAACCTTGGTTAGACCACACTTAGGGCTGGATTTTCATAGACCCGTGGAGGCGGGTTTGGAGGCGTGTGGGGGGTTAAAATTGCGAAAAGTGGCGGGCGGACCCGATCCCGCCTCCATTCCGCCTCCACGCAATTTTGATGAAATCGTGTGCGGTGGTCCCGTCTCCGTCCCGCCTCCAAGAGGCGGGAGAGGCCATTAAAGCCCTTAACAAGCCCTAAATTGGCTCTGTAATGCCATTTTGAAACGTTTTAGCTAGTTTAACCCTTTTCCCACGTGAAGCACGCCTAATTTGAAACACGCCAGTGAAACCTGGCGGGAGCACAAGTGGATAGCTGACTATCAGCTGCAGGTCCACTATTACAACGGAGATGTGATGAAGGTAGTAGTAGTATTAGGTCTGAAAGTCACCTCTGATGCTGCTGCATTGAATGTCTTCAGAGACTGCCTGGCCTTTGCTGTGAGAGGACCTGGATGCAAAAAAATTCTCTCTCTCTCTCTCTCTCTCTCAGATGCTTCTCTCTCTCTCTCTCTCAGATGCTTATCTCTCTTTCTCTCTTTCTCTCTCTCTCAGATGCTGCTCATTTTGCATCCAGGTCCTCTCACAGCAAAGGCCAGGCAGTCTCTGACCTGCAATGCAGCAACAATGATAACATCATCAGAGGTGACTTTCAGACTGAAACCACTAATTGGTTCATGGGTTCCCACATGCTGGAACTCAATTGCCCAATTAAGTGAAAATTGCATCAATCTCCCACATCCAATTGCAGTCGGGTGGATAACACGAAATGCGGATGACACGACCCCAACCCCCAACCTGCCCCAGTATCAAAATCCAGCCCTTAGAGTACTGCGTGCAATTCTGGTCACCATATTATAAAAGGGATATAGAGGCACTGGAGAAGGAGCAGAGAAGATTTATAAGGACGATACCAGAAATGCAAGGGTATACATATCAGGAAAGGATGAACAAGCTGGGTCTCTTTTCTCTTGAAAAAAGAAGGCTGAGGGGTGACTAATAGAGGTCTTTAAAATTATGAAAGGTTTTGATAGAGTGGATACAGAATGTTTCCACTTGTGGGGAAGAGCAAAACTAGAGGCCATCAATATAAAATAGTCACCAAGAAATCCAATAGGGAATTCAGAAGAAACTTCTTTACTCAAAGAGTGGTGAGAATGTGGAACTAGCTACCACAGGGAGTGGTTGAAGCGAATAGTATAGATGCATTTAAGGGGAGGCTGGACAAGCATATGAGCGAGAAGGGAATAGAGGGTTACGCTGATAGAGTTAGATGAGGAAAGACAGGAGGAGGCTAGAGTGGAGCATAAACACCGGCATGGACTGGTTGGGCCAAATGGCCTGTTTCTGTGCCGTATATCCTATGTAGACTAACATTATTTGAAAGCTGACACATTGCTTTGTTTTTCCATTTCTAATGAAGGGTCATTGGCCTGAAACATTCAACCTACCTTCCTCTCTCCACAGATGCTGCCTGACCTACTGAGTGTCTCCAGCATTTTTTGTTTTTATTTTGGATTACCAACATCTGTAGTATTTGGCTTTTTGCCTCATCTTTCTGTTGGATAAAGTTGGAAAGTAAATTGATGGCAGTTGGTGTGTGAAATTTCCCAGCCCTGTTGTTTAGGTTAATAGGTCCTGCAGGTATCCTGTTGAGCATATGCAATTGGTCTTTTTGTTATAGGGTCAAATTTTCCAGTTGATTAATTATATTAAGCAGTACTTACAAAACTGGAAAATGCCAGGTGGTCCAAGGTGGACTGGCCTCGAGACTCTTCCCATAGGTTAGATATCAGGATCACAATTCTGAAAAATCACAGTAGCTTTTCATGTGTTGCTCATAAGTCTCCAGATCATGTCAAATGACTATAAATATTTTTGATACTTTTTTAAAATTTGTTTGTGGGATGTGGGTGTCGCATTTATTGCCCATCCCTAATTGCCCTTGAGAAGGTGGTGGTGAGCCGCCTTCTTGAACCGCTGCAGTCCGTGTGGTAAAGGTACTCCCCCAGTGCTGTTAGGTAGGGAGATCCAGGATTTTGACCCAGCGACAATGAAGGAACAACGATATATTTCTAAGTCAGGATGGTGTGTGACTTGGTGGTGGTGTTCCCATGTGCCTGCTGCCCTTGTCCTTCTAGGTGCTAGAGGTCGCGGGTTTGGGAGGTGCTGCCGAAGAAGCCTTGGCGAGTTGCTGCAGTGCATCTTGTAGATGGTACACACTGCAGCCACGGTACGCTAGTGGTGGAGGGAGTGAATGTTTAATCACAGAATCATAGAATCCCCACAGTGCAGATAGAGGCCATTTCGGCCCATTGAGCCTGCACTGACACATATCCCACCCTATCCCCGTAACCCCATGTATTTAATCCCCCTAACACTAAGGGTCAATTTATTATAGCCAAATCAACCTAACCCGCACATCTTTGGACTGTGGGAGGAAACCGGAGCAACCGGAGGAAACCCACGCAAACACGGGGAGAATGTGCAAACTCCACACAGACAGTCATCCGAGGCCGGATTTGAACCTGGGCCCCTGGCGCTGTGAGGCAACAGTGCTAACCACTATGCCACCGTGTTGTTTAAGGTGGTGGATGGGGTACTAATCAAGCGGGTTGCTTCTCTCTGTTCCTCTGCATGTTTTTCCAGTTTCACACTGAATGAAACCATCAAATGGAGAGGAGTAGAATGCCGTGAGAGTAGAATGCCTTGATGGAATTTCTATCAAGTTGATACTAGATCCTGTTAGTGCTATCCTACCATCGGCTCTCAAAGGGAAGCTATAAATCTATGACTATACTGATAACCAAACACATAAATCTCAAGTGGCTTTCATTATTGAGTATCAGACAGTACAGTAATTAATTAATTGAAAAAAATGTTTTCTCCGAAAGGTTTTGTTTTACTATCAGCAAAATCAGGATGTATTATTGTTACATTTTTGAAAATAGCTTCAGATGAGACTTTAAGATTTGCTTTAGATCAACTAATATTAAAAGAGATGGTATTGAATTTCTACAGCGGTTGACTATCCTGCCATCATCGCGCCCATTGCAATTTTGGAACTGAGTGGGAAATAGGCGGCCAGGGATTTCACCAGAAACAGGCAGGAACCTCAATACTGTATGTATTCTAGTAAATCACCTCCGCACCCTCTCCAAGGCCTTGACATCCTTCCCAAAATGTGGTGCCCAGAATTGGACACAATAATCCAGCTGAGGCCTAACCAGTGATTTATAAAGGTTTAGCATAACTTCCTGGTCAGGTATTTGTTCAGAGAGTAACACTGACAAGAGCAATTGTAGCATCCACAGCACAGATTGCAAAACAATTACAACCAAATGTTGTTATTTAAGAAACAGTAGGCGGTGTACAGGAGTAGATAAATGAAAATATATTCAAAAAGTACTGCAGATCTAAAGTTGGGTGGATGGAACTAAGGAGTGTAGGTCTAGAAATTCAGGGGTTTAGCGCTGGCCGTTAAGGACCGTTTTGATGAAAAAATGACTGCCGACTGAATTCTGCCTGCTTCTGACGGGTCCCGTGGCGGCCACCATTTTGGGCAGGTCGGCAGCGCTGCTGTTGCCAGCGCTAGCTAGGGAAATGGAAATGAGTGTGCAACGCTCATTTGACACACAATCTGCCACTTTCGATGTCGCCACTCCACTTACCGCCCTCTTTTACTCACAACCAGCTGACCAAACGTTCAGCAGCAGGAAGGCGCCCCCAGCAGCACCATTTAGAGGGATCATCAACAACAACTTGTAGTTGCCATGGTTTCTCAGTTTGACTGGCTCTGTCTAAGTTTCTGCAACTCTTGCAGCTTTCTAAACTTGTTTAAAGTTGCTGAGGTCACAGGGAGTGTTGCTGCAAGTGGAGAATGCTTTCATTCTCATTTAAAGGCTTCTGCTCACACCACTTGCTCACAGTCACGGGGGCTCTATTTGCAGGCCCCCTCGCACTCGATTATATTCAGCAGAGGGAGCGAAGGCAGCAAAGAAGAAGAGAAGATGCTCGCAAAGGGAGGAGGAGGAGGAGGGGCAGGTGGGCTCTCAGCAGGAGGCCTTACCCACCTAGGTTCTTCCGAGATCAATTCTCTTACCTCCAATTAAGCGAGGAGCAGTGTATTAGGAGGCTCCGCTTCACCAAGGAGGTGGTCACAGAACTCTGCCACCTCCTGCAACCAGACCTTCAGCCTCAGAGCAGGGCAACTACAGCTCTCCCAGGGGCCCTCAAGGTCACCGTGGTCCTCAATTTCTTTGTCAGCAGATCCTGCCAGTCTGCACATGAGACATAACTAATATCTCCCTGTTCCCCATCTATCGCTTCATCCGGGAGGTCACAGAGGCTCTCTACTCCAGGAGAAGGGACCTCATTATCTTCTCTCTGAACAGAGAGAAGCAGGACGAGCACACATGTGGCTTTGCCAAGATAGCAGCCTTCCCCACGGTGCGGGGCACCATCAACTGCACACACGTGGCTTTGCGGGCAACGTATACCAATCCTGAGATATTCCGCAACCGCAAAGGCTACCACTCACTGAATGTGCATTTGTTGTGCGAACACGCCCAGCGTATCATGATGGTGAATGCTTGGAATCCTGGCAGCAGTTATGATTCCTTCATCCTGCACCAGTCTGGCGTACCAGCAATCTCCCAGCCACCACGTCAAACCCAAGGGTGGCTGCTCGGAGACAAGGGCTATCCGCTCTCCACTTGTCTCATGACTCCGCTCCGCAACTCCACCACTCATGCCCAGCACTCATATAATGAGAGCCATGCTGCCACCAGGAACATCATCGAGCAGACCATCGGGGTGCTCAAGCAACGGTTCCGCTGCCTCCAGTACTCGCCGGAGTGGGTGTCCATCTCGCGTTGGTCTGCTCTATGCTCCACAACTTGGCCATCATGAGGGCCCAGCCCTTGCCACCAGGGATTGCAGGACCACCTAAGTAGGAGGAGGAGGTAGAAGAGGAAGAGGAATTGAATGTGGACAAGGAGGAGGAAGAGGAAGAGGAAGAGGAGGAAGGGAGGAGGCAGGCAGCAAATCCCCATTCCGGACGGGCTGTCTGTGAATGCCTCTTCAGACTCTGATTCCCGTGAATGAAATCCCAGTCTCCGTTGCTCACCACTTCCCCATCATACCATTCCTCTGCAACGGAACATGACAACTGTAAGGTGTTCAGTTCCCTTATGCCTCACAAGGATTCTTGGACTCTGGATTTAAAGGGACAAAATATACACGACACAAAGGTTTAGGCTCAACCCAAAACTGTCAGTTTATTAAAACCAACAAAACACAGACAGAAACTCCTTAGAGATTTGGCTGAAACTGACAATCACCCATGCGGCCGATCGTTACCGATGTTGATCTTAGGCCCTGGATCTGGAGGTGACCGGTCCCCCGTCCTTCTTCACCTGACTGCAGCAGTGTCCACAAGTCGATGTTGCTCTTTCTTATAGTTCTTTAGTCACCTGGCCCCATGGCTGGGCCTCCCCCAACCAGTTTTGATTGTCGGTTTGCTGAACTGTCCGACATTCACACCTTGTCAACCTGTAATTCAATCACCGGAGGTGTACAGAGTTGTGAGATCGAAGATAACTCCTTCTCTCCTCTCCCGCTTTCTGTAACACATAGACAATGTGATTTCTATTACTGTTGATGGGCGGTTAGCTGATTATCTGCTTGGGACTAGTGTATCTTCCATTCATGTCAGCAAGTCGATCGTGACTCCCATTGTTTCAGTTAAACTCAGAGCATTGTCCGGATGTTAATTTTTCCCATCGAAACCAATCATGATTCAAGGCCTCACAGTTCAATGTCAATGTCCTTTTCAGAGTTAATCATGAGTCGAAGCTTCCGTTGTCCAGTATCGATGTGTTCTCCAAGAACTGCAGACTTTGATGACTGGCACCTTTTCTGTGCCTCGAAGTTTAACCGTTTCATGCCCTTGTGCTGGGACCAAACTGTTCCATGAAACTTACACAATGTCCTCTGGGGCACAAAACTGAAATGAGAGCAAGCACAAAACACGCATTGCAAACAAAAAACATAAATTTACCCAAATGCAATCAAAATGACAATATCAACTATTCACCCATGTGCATTCCCTTTGTGTCCGTCTTTCATGTGCCTTTATGTACTCTAGTGCTCCTACGCAGTGCTCCCCCAGTAGCTGCAGCAAGGCTGGTGGAAGGCTGCTGACCTTCAGTGGAGGAGACTACAGATGGGCTTGCATGATGACCTCGACCAGCTGTGAACCTAGAAGGCCCGGCAGCAGTCTGAGCTGGCTGGCTGGCTGATAGGCAGCAACAAGGACAATGGCAGAGAGGCAGTGGTGGGAGTAGGAATGCTGTCATCCTGAGAGAGGACAGGGATCCTGCTCCACAGACCCACTGCCACTCCCCTGGGGCGGCACCTCAGCATTCCTAGCAATCTGTTGGAGGACAGATTTTTGGCATGCTGTGACACCCTGCAAGCCCCTTTCGACACTTGTAAACCCAACGATGATGATAGCAGTCTGAGCTTGCATGGCAGCAAGCTGAACCTGCAAGAGAGCAGTCTGAACTTCCACTGCAGCACTGAGACGTTGGGTCGCTTCCGCCTGTGCTGCAATGGATGCTGCAAGATTGCATATCACAACCAGCATCATCTGTGGGTCCACAAGGTCTCTCCTGGAGTTGTCCATCATTTCCATCTTGGAAATCATGGGCTCCAATCTCCGCGCAAAGCCCCATCCAATGTTGGAGCCGGGCTCCTCCATGCTCCTTGACGCTGACAAGAGGATCTCTGGCAGGCCTGCCATTGCACCTAACATTTCCGTGTGCATGCCCATCATCCTTCTTCTGAAGGCTACCCCATCGAGGTCATCACCTGAGTGCTGCGCAGCAGAACACGTGTGCGAACTCACCCTCCGGGGAGCTGAAACCCGAGCTACCCTTTCCCATTGGCTTGGCTGCAGCCCACTCATGCCCAGTGACTCACCATATGCAGATCCCGCCTCTATACTACCCTCTAAATTCTGCGGAGTGCCATTTTCTGAGCTGGTACCTGCGAGTGTCAGATGCAGTGCCGGTGTGTCTTCTTCTTCTTCTTGTTTGTCTCCTCCTCCAGTTTGCTCAACATGAGGGATAGGCTGGCCTGCTGGCAGTTCTTGGGTATCTGAAAATAGAAAGGCACTAGGGTCGGGTTGTGGTGGGGTGGGGTGGGGGCAGGGTGGTGGGGTAAGCAAGATATCCATGCATACACTATCAGCAGCTTGTAAGTGAGAAGAGATTGTGGGATGAGAGGGAAGTGGGATGTGAGAAGAAGGATACTGCCATCATCAGCAACAACTTCAACTTTTCCGCTGGCCACGGACTCGATCACTGCCCCTCCAATAATTTCAAGCATCGATTCCTCCAGGTCAGTCAGATTCTGTATTGCGGCTTGGCCGCCTCCACTCTGCTGTTGCTCCCTCCTGTTATGTACCACCTTTGCCTGCAAGAGAAAAGGAATTGTGTCAGTGATTGTAGTGCAATGTGTTTTGGTGATGTGCCTGCCATAGTTGAATAGCTGTCAGTGTATGCAAGGTGTGAGATGTGGGTGTGAGTGTTGCAGCAGTGGTAAGGTTGTGAGGGTGAAGTGAAGCCATGATTGTCAGGTCTGAGTGGTGATAGCTGGAGATTGTTGGTAGGTGAGTGATGGGGGTGTGGTGTATTGAGCAGTATGTGAGGCTTGTGGTGCAGATTGTGGGATGTGGCATTTCCTGAAGCCTTCACTCACCTTGACCTGCCGTGTGAGGTCATTAAACTTTTTTCGGCATTGGATCCAGGTCCTTGAGATCACACTGGTGGGTGTGACGGAGTCAGCAATCTCCTCCCACAACCTTCTGCAAATGGCCTTGGATGGCCTCTTACCATGCTGCGGGTACAGGACAGACCCGCCTTCATTGTACGGCCAGATCCAAGGCCTCCAGTGCAGCATCTGAAAACCTTCTTGCTCACTCCCTTGGTTGCTGTGCCATGGATTGCTCTACAATGATCATCCTCCTCGTCTCTTCCTCCTCTTCCTCCTCCTCCTCTGGTGGTGCTCCAAGGCCTGGTGGCATTGGCTGGGTCCTGACGATTGCCATGTTATGCAACATGCAGCACACAACTACAAAGTTGGATACTCGCTCAGGCGAGTACTGCAGGGCTCCTCCAGAATGGTCGAGACAGCGGAACCGATGCTTCAGCATGCCGATTGTGCGCTCAATGATGTTCCTGGTAGCTTGATGGCTCTCGTTGTACCGCAGCTCAGCAGGGGTGTTGGGCGTACGGAGCGGTGTCATCAGCCAGGTGCTCAATGGATACCCCTTGTCCCCGAGAAACCAACCAACTGGCTGATGCGGTGCCTCGAAAAGTTCTGCCACAGTAGTCTGGCGCAGGATGAAAGCATCGTGGCAGCTGCCAGGATAGTGGGCATTGACAGCGAGTATCAGCTGTCTGTGGTCACAGACCAACTGAACATTCAAGGAATGGAACCCCTTTCTGTTCCGGAATTCCTCGGCATTCTCATGTGGAGCACGCAAAGCCACATGCGTGCAGTCAATGGCGCCCTGCACCATGGGGAAGCCCGCTATCCTCGCAAAGCCCAGAGCGCGGTCACGCTGCTTGTCTGGGGTCATGGGGAAAGAGATGAACTCTCGTCTCCTTTTAAAGAGGGCATTTGTGACCTGCCGGATGCAGCAATGCACCGCGAACTGGGAGATATTGGCGAGGTCCCCAGCAGCAGCTTGAAATGAGCCAGTAGCATAGAAGTTGAGAGCCACTGTGACCTTCACTGCCACCGACAGAGACGTCCTGGACCTCAGTTGAGGCTGCAGATCTGGCTGCAGCAGGTGGCAGAGCTCAGTGACCACCTCCTTGCTGAATCGCAGCCTTCACAAACACAGCTCCTCAGACATATGAATGTAGGAGAGCTGTTCACGATATACCCTGGGAGGGTAAGCTCTCCTGTACATACGCCTGTTGGCCCTCCTCCGTCTGGCCATCATTGCCACTCTCTCTCTGCGTCTCTGTGTCCTCCGATTCAGCTGGAGCAGGACAACGCCCCCATTTAGTGCAGCCCCCATAGTCTCTTTGCAAGCAAAGTTATGAAGGACAGCAACCAAAGTACCAGCGAAGTTAGGATCAGTAGGCAAAACTACCTCACAAAGCGTTGACTCAATGCAGAAGTCTCTCTTTCTCGCTCTCCGAATCTCTCTCTCTCTCTCAGAACGAGTGGTGCAAAAATGTCAACCACAGAAAAAGACAGGAAGAGGCCCCCTTTAAATAGCGCCCCCCCCAGCCCCACAGCGATTGATAGCGTTCCAGTCTTCCGGTCGTTGGATGCGCCAGGCGGTAAGGCAGGGGGCGCCACTCAATTTCCGCTCCGGGGCGCCACAAGGGCGTTGCACCATGGAATGACGTCACAATCTGCGCGCGCAGGTGGTCGCGGCGGTAAAGTTTAGCGCCGCCGCACAATGTCTAGTTAAGTTCCCGAGCGGCGCAAACATCGCTGCGCCCGGGCGCTAGCGGCTTTGCGCCCCATTAGCGCCCTCTTAAGGCGCTAACGGGAGGCGCAACCAACTGAATTTTTCCCCCATAGAGTTCAGGAAAAATATATTCCACTAAAAACTAGAGAGGAGATAGCAGAGGCACTAATATCCATATATAAAAATTCAACAGAAAAAGGAATAGTGCCAGGGGACTGGCAAACAGCAAATGTAATTCATATCTACAAAAAGGGAGATAAAACTAATCCACGGAACTATAGACCAGTTAGCTTAACAACAGTGGTAGGAAAGATACAGGGCGTGATATTTCCAACCTCGGCGGGTCCAGGGCAGGCGACGTCCAAGGCGTGTGGGGACCCTGCATCTGTGTCGATCCCGGCCTCCAACAAGATTTTCCGATGATGGGGCTTGTTAAGCCCACCCTGCGAGGTTCCCGGCCAATTAATAGGAAGCGGGTCTGATGACATCATTTGATGACACAGCATCAGCCGGTTTCCTTAAAGGGACCATGTCCACAATCATTTTGACAGTTGTGCTGTCAGTGTTCTGCAGCATTGAGGTGCTGCAAACACTGACAAGCACTGCACAAAGGTGCATGGCTGCACCCAGGCTCTCGCATGACTCCCTCCATATGCTTATGGAGAGTCACGGCACACAGGAAGGTTCTCTTCCCTTCCAAAGGATGGAAGACACCTCCCCAGGAGACCAATGTAGCCTGGTTGCACATTGCACAGGAGGACACAAGCAGGGATGTCATCAGGAGGACCAGGCTGTAGTGCCCCAAACCTTTCAATGATCTCAGTAGATCACGAAACATTACTGCAAAGCCACACTCAAACTCACCCTGCTATGCCACTCATCACATCCCCATCACTCTGCCTTCCCTACCCTACTCCTGCACATCCTTACTCACACCAACTTACCTTGCACCTCCACCCATCCCTCTCTATCTACATTATCACTTCCCCATCTCACTAGCCACCCCTCACACTCACCCTTATCCTGTCCAATCATACCAACTAACAACACAGAAGGGTAGGCAGTTGGGTGTTATCGCCAATGTTCATGCAAAGTTTCTGTTAATGTGTTGTCAAACATTGAAATCTTTATTTTCAACACTTTGCTTTCTGGGACAGATCTGTCTGCACCTTTGGAAATGGCTTAGTGAGTTGCAGTGAATGGTGAGACATAACGGTACCCCCCACTGGTGATGAGTGTGAAAGGAATGGCTTGGGCATTGTAGGGATGCTTTATGGTGTTGGTGTGGGGTGGTGCCAACCTGGCGCATCATGTGGCAGCTAGGGTGTACAGCGTCAAGTGAAGTAAATCTGGCCATGGTGATGCCATCCCTGGCCTCCTGGGCAGCAATGTTGTCGGGTGCTGATGCCCTGTGTCCTGTGCAGCATCAGGTGATTGTGGAGAAGGTTGGTATTGTTGTTGGTGATGTTGGTATGCCTGGTGATGTTGGTGCTGGGGCTGATCGTGGAGGGATTCAGAGGAGCAAGGTGAGACTTTTTCAAGGGCACCGATGTTGCTGGAATAGATGGCAGCTGAAGTTGAGATGACAGAAGCGATCTGTCAATGATGAGAGAGCTTGCTCTAAGGAGGTGACAGTGATAGAGAGTTTACTCCAAACACTTCCAAACTGCATACAGCTCAAAAGTGTCTTCCAAGTCCTGAAGGCTCAAGTTTCTGACATTGGAAAGTGAACAGCTGTGAAATGGTAGCTCTCATACCACTTTTGTAACTGTCACCTATTCACAGCAACGGGGAGACATAGAGAACCCGACCTACTTACCTGACGTGATCTCCGAACGACGTGAAGCCCGTTAAAAAAGTGGTAAAATAGAAATAGGCTGGCAAAATAGTAGTTAACAAGTGTTTAACAAGCATTGAACTATCTTAAATGCCTCCCCCGCCGCTTGGTGTTGGGTCTGTTCTGAAATCGCAGACCCGACACTTTGGAAACTTACATGGAGGCGGGTTCGGAGCGGGTTCCCAACCCGCTGTCAATCATTTCGATTTTGACAGTGGACCCGCCTCCGAACCCGCACTCTGAGCGCCGGCAAAATCGCGGCCATGGGAGTGTTGTAGCAGACAGTATTGATGCATTTAAAGGTAGGCTTGATGCATACATGAGGGGGAAGAAAATAGAGGGATACAGAAGAAAAGTGGGAAGAGATAACTAGAGTGAGAGAAGTCTCAAATGGAGTATAAACAACTGCATATACCAGTTGGGCAGAATGGCCTGATTTTGTGCTGTAGATTCTATGTAATTCTACACAATCATGGTCAAATATTTCAAGCCTGCAACCATAATAACACAACACAAATATAATAAATAATCAGAGCCTTTTATTAACATCTGGCGATCCCCTGTGGCATTGCACACAGGGAATGAAGACTGAGAGTAGTCTTCAGGTAAGGTAAGGTTACAGGGCAGAGGATAATTGTACCAGGGTGGCAGATGTAATTCAGGCCTCATTTTGAAGACATATTTACTGTCCTTATTTTTATATAATACTTTGACAATACTTATGGCAATTTGGGAAACAGAGAAGTAGAGTTCTTTGGAGCAAAGGACACTCTCTACAGTACAGGATATGGAGCTGGAAGACACAAAACTGAGGTGCTACATCACCACCACTGGTGGGAGTGTGTAATTACAGTGTGACAAGTTTATATAGGCAGTTTTCAGTATAAATTTGGATTTATAAATGTGGAATTTAAAATGGGAGAAGTTGACACAAACATGTGACCAAAATGTGACAAAAGGAAGTAAGGTTTTATAGAAGGACTTATGCACAGACACAATGGCCTGGAGTTTCCGCTCCATTGTGCTGTATTTTTCAGTGCAATTCCCCCGATATCGGCGTAACCGGTGTAAACGATCATGGAATTTTAAGTGCGCAAATCGAGTTTCCATGATCTTTTTCGCTAGTGTTAAAAACATTGTGCTAGAAGCAGGCTCCACCCACAAAACTGGCCACGCCCCCAGGATGAATTAATTGCCATTGGGAGTTTCTGCTAATTGCGCTCATTTGTGGGCCTTCGAGGAGGCTCCAATAATTAAGCTGGAATTTTTGTGCACAAGGACACTAATAGGTACGTTTTGAAAGGTTTTTAATTAATTGTTTTTTAATTTACTAAGGAACTGACTACTGTACCCCAATCTAACTAGAACATAGTTTTGTATATTTTTTTTAAGTCATTTTCAGTCATTTAAAATTGAGCTACTCACAGGTGTTGGATTGACACTGGTGAGACCACACCTGGAGTACTGCGTGCAGTTTTGGTCTCCTTATTTAAGGAGGGATATACTTGCATTGGAGGCAGTTCAGAGAAGGTTCACTAGGTTAATTCCTGAGATGAAGGGGTTGTCTTATGAAGAAAGGTTGAGCAGGTTGGGCCTATACTCATTGGAGTTTAGAAGAATGAGAGGTGATCTTATTGAAACATATAAGTTTCTGAAGGGGCTTGACAGGGTAGATGCAGGGAGGATGTTTCCCCTCGTGGGGGAATCTAGAACTAGGCGGCATAATTTCAGGATAAGGGGTCGCCCATTTAAAACGGAGATGAGGAGGAATTTCTTCTCTCAGAGGGTCGTGAATCTTTGGAATTCTCTACCCCAGAGAGCTGTGGAGGCGGAGTCATTGAATATATTCAAGGCGGAGATAGACATATATTTGAGCTACAGGAGAGTCAAGGGTTATGGGGAGCGGACGGGAAAGTGGAGTTGAGGCCAAGATCAGATCAGCCATGATCTTATTGAATGGCGGAGCAGGTTCGAGGGGCCAATTGGCCTACTCCTGCTCCTATTTCTTATGTTCTTATGTGATTTAAAATGCTTATTTTTTGTGTTAAGCCCATTTTCAGCTGCATTAATCAAACTTTACCAAACATTAAATATATCAAGGAATATTTTTAAAGCGAAGTTTTTTTTCATTACATTTGAAAACACTGCACGATTGCGCTGGTTCATGGCAGATTCTGCATTTGGTGATATGCAAATGAGGGAAACCTGGGGGGAAAAAAACGGGCACAATTTTGGGCGCAATTTCCACCGGAATCGCCAATTGCACCCAAAGCAGAAACTCTTCCCCTATTTTTAACATATTTTAGATTGTTATTGCTCTTCTTTGTAGCTTTGACAATTTCTTTCCGTAAGCTTGGTGTCATTTCACAGAGCAGATGGTTTATTTCTACAAGTGAGGTTGAGCAGTAGTTTGCAGGTTTGCCACTAATTTAAAATATTCACAAACCAAAAAAAAAGGGATTTTCTTTTTGCTGCCTGTAATAAACCATATCAACTGTGAGATGTGTGCAAATTCTAATCCTTTTCTCACTGGCCATAACACAATGAGGGTTATAAAAACAAATTGGGTATGTTATTAAGCAAGTATGGAGCAAAAAAGACTAGCATTTACGACCTCAGGACGTTCCAAAGCCCTTTACAGCCAATTCAGTACTTCTGAAATGTAGTCACTGTTGTAATGTGGGAAATACGGCAGCCAATTTGCGCACAGTAAGCTTCCACATCAGCAATGAAATAAATTCCGAGATAATCTGTTTTAGGTATTGGTTGAGCCAGGACACTGGGGAGAATTCCTGCTCTTCTTCGAATAGTGCCGTGGGATCTTTATTGTCCACCTGGGAGGACCTGGGAGGACCTCAGTTTAACGTCTCATCCAAAAGACGGCACCTCAGACTGTACAACACTCTCTCAGTACTGCACTGAAGTGTCGGCCTAGCATTATGTGAGTAAAAGCATTCTCATGAATATAATTTCTATGTTCAACATAGAAACTACAGAGGCAAAGGATTTTTTTTGTTAAGTTTGCAATTTTCTGGGATTGCCACCCACCACAATAATTCTGTTTTTGTCTACTTTCAGACTTAATCACTGTTTTGCAACATCTCTATGAAATACTATGTTTGCCAAAACATCCTTCTAGCCAATTTAAGAAAGTCTGTGTAAAAAGGACCAAAAGATTTCAAAAATACATGCCAGCATAACTTCTGCTTGTTTTGCATTTATTTTTTTGGAGTGAAAAATCCATATGTATGCTGCTTTCAAAGTTCTTCCAAACCCTTTGTAACTTCTGCAACCTTTCAACATTATTCAATTGTAACAAAGGAAATGCAGTTCATGTACAGGTCCAAAATGCTCACTCCATTTTGGATGGTCACAGACACACCTTTTCACCATAGTCTTCAATACACTCTTTCTCCAGAAACACACCTCATTGTCTATTGACCCAATTTGCGGCATTGGTTTTCTTTAGTAATTTAGTCCATTATGTCAAATAGTTCTGCCTAAAGTTCCTATTTATTCCTAATTTCTTTCCTTGTGTGTATGGGCCACTGAGCGCATTCAAAAAGACTTAGCGCATGAGAGGACAATCCATTTCCATTGTGCTCTGCGTCTATTGCAACAAACTGGATTTCTGACCATGTTATGCTTTCCTGCTATTTTGTTACTGTTTTATTGAAATAATTAAGAATTTAGATTTTCACACTTTTATCTGATGAGAGGAACACCAATCTTCTTTAGCAGCTGAAGAAGTTTCAGGAAAAAATTTATTAATATATTTTACTTTTAAATTTCCACATTGGTAATTTATGTTATTAACTGTACAAAAAGAAGGAAAAATACAACTCAGCGAAGTTTATGTGTCCTGCAGTGAGGTACTCAAAAAGCTTCTCCAAAATCGTGAGAATAATTTTCTTTAGTTACATTTTGATTATTCGGCATTTGAACTACTGAGCCTGCGGCACACTATTAAAATAATCATTATGGGTCTAGCTTCATTAACACTCATCGTTAATGATCAAACTACCTAACAACAAAAGCCAACTGTAGCATCAGGAGCCAAAATCCCATAGGACATTTTTCAGAATCAGGTCACAGAACAAATGATCATATGTAGCTAGAATTATGGACTACCAAAAAATGATTGCAGACGCATTTCAGCATCTTGCCTTAAATACATTTATGTAACATATGGCTACTACTTATGAGCCTGCCTTGGGAAGCCCACGTTGTTTTTTATTGTTTGTTTGCTTAGTGTGCCTGATGACTGGTTGGACAACATTTTAGTTCCCAGCAATGACAGATCATACAAAGTGATTGGCACAAACATATTGGGGTGAATTTTCTGCCTGTCCATTATAGAACCCTTTCAGTTTTCATTCTGTTGAAATTAATGGAATGAAAATCAGGTACGTTCTATAAAGGATGGGTGATCCATTCCTCCAGATTACCACACATGTGGTGAAGATGAAAATTTACCCCAATATGTGGTTGATGCACTGGTGATCAGTTGGGGGTAGTGGGTTTGATTGTTGATTTGATTGGCAACTGTGTGTGGGTGAATGTGTAGGTTGGGCCTGTAAGACAGCTAGGACCAATGATTCTTTGTGATCCCTTTGGTGGCCAGCTGTGTGGATAGGAGTTGCCGTTTATAGGCTTATACTTGGCTCCCAGCATTCAACTCACCAGTCAGTGTAAAGCCAGCAAAGATAGGAAGAGACTCCATGGTAGCATTTATACCATATAGCCTGATCCAAAATCTGCAAAGAAAGTTCCCTTCATGAAGAAACTGCACAGTTCCATCATCATCATGATCTGGCAGCTGTGGATATATGCACACCCAACACTGATTACAGTACCTCATTTACTATTCTACATTTTCAGCCTAGTGTACCTGAGACCTTGGTATTTATAATGGCCCTGACTATGATCTTCACCTATACCTACTTGTGGCCCTGCAATAAGGCTCTGACCCTCAGATTCAGTTACTTGTGGTTTCGTAAAGTGTGATAGTGGACTTAGGTTTACATTATAATAACATTACTTCTAGTGGCTGAAGAATGTGTGACCCTTTTTCCCTTTTCTCTTCTGGACTGCTACCTGAGGCTGGTGGTCTTTGGTGGATTTTCATGCTCTCCTTGCACGATCTGAACAAAGAGGTCTTCTTCCAATTGTTCTTCAGCATGAGCTCAAGTCCAGGAATGAACAGCGAAGGTATAGGTTGGCAGCGCCCAAAGACACCTTCCCACAAGGGGGAAAGGAAGGGCATCCAAAGCTAGAGCTCCCTGGATGACTAGAGATTAAAATGAAACAGAAAAAGAAAGAATAGTGTAAAGGGCAAAGAGGGGGAGGTATACCTGAAATGTGTATGAAAGAACTTTCTTGATCAGTTATGTTTCCAACCCAACGAGGAAAGAAGCAGTGCTGGATATAGTTCTGGGGAATGAAATGGGGTAAGTGGAGCATGTTTCAGTGGGAGAGCATTTTGGAAACAGTGAACACAATATTATTAGGTTTAGAGTAGTTATGCAAAAGGACAAAGAAAATCAAATGTGAAAATATTCAACTGGAGGAGGGCTAATTTCCATGAGTTGAAAAGGGATCTGGCCCAGGTGGATTGGAATCAAAGATTGGCAGGTAAAACATTAAATGAGCAATGAGGGGCCTTCAAAGAGGAGATAGTTCGGGTACAGACTAGACACATTCCCACCGGGGAAAAGGAAGGTCATCCATAGCTGGAGCTCCCTTATGACTAAAGATATAGGGGGGGAAATTCGTGTGTAGAGAATTGCCGAGTTGGTGATGTGTAATGCAGCGCTAACTTACCGTGCAACACCCTCCTGGTGGTGTTAATGGAGGCCTCCGACCCGAAGTTCCCGTCCACAGTCGGCGTTGCAGCTTCTTACAGCCTGTAGGAGCGAGGCTGTGGAGTTCACAAGGCATTGTGGGCAATTAGAGGAGCCATGAATTAAAGGGGCAATGCATTCAGAACTGATAAAAATTACAATGTGAAAAAATGCAGCTTTCAGCTCTTAATGCCTTTCAATAAAAAAATTACCATTAAAAAGAAGTCCCAAATGGGATTCTTCAGCACTTAAAGCTGAATTCCCTTCCAAACCTCAAATAATGGGAAGAGTGCTTCAGCATTAACACAAATGGCTCAGCAAGCCAGGGCACCCAGGGTCTCGCACGCAGCACTCCAGCTTTGTGCAGGGGGTCAACACTGCAAGAGAGGTCCTCTACCCACAGAGGCCAGGAGGCCCTCCAGAAAGAACGATGTGGACCACATCACCGAGACCGTCATTGCCAGCAGTGTCGCCCCCACCACCTGGCTCCAGTGCCCAAAGAAGCTTCATGACCTCAGACCACTGGTCAAGGTCATTGAATGCATCTTCAAAAGCCGTCTCCTAACAACTAGCCTCACACACTTTTCCCCCCATGACTCACCTTACCAAAAATCTGTACCAATCATGAGACATATCTCCCATTCCTAGCCTCACCTCACCCCCTTGGAGCGAAAGTGCAGGCAATTCTTGGCAGAGGCATAGCTGAGCCCTTGGCCAGCGGCAGGGCTGAAAGGATACAAGATGCTGGAATCCTCATACGTTATCCTCCTTCTCACATGCACCTCTTGCTTTCCCGCCCTCCCCTCAACACAACTCCACCCTTGTGCCTTTCTCATTTCACAAACCCAAAAAATGCAGCCTGCCCAGCCAGTGGTTGACCAAGAAGAGGGAGAGGAGAGTGAAGAAGAAGAAGAAGAAGAAGAAGAAGACGATTGATTTCACACTCCCAGACACCAGTTCCTCAAGGTCAACCAGCAAGGCCATTTACAGTGTCCCCACTGAAAGTCAGCAGCCTTCCACCAGCCATGCTGCAGCCACTGGGGTAGCACTGCATGACATCAGTAGGGTAGGCAAAGGCACACACAAGACAGTCACTAAGAGAATGCATAAGGGTGATGAGTTGATTTCTTGATGTCATATTGGATGGATAGATGTATAAAGTTGGATTGGAAAATTTGCTTTGTGGTGGCTTTTATTTCAGCATCGTGGCCAAGAGGACACTGTGATGGTCAGTAACAGAGGGAAGGTAAGGTGTGGGTCTAATGCTGAAAGGGGAATTGGGGTTGTGGTCACTGGGACTGTAGGCGGATGATTCCATCCTCGATATCCTGGCCACAATGGGGCTGTCTGGGATGCACCCATCCATCTGTTTCCTTCTCTTCTGCTTCTTCCTCTTTTGCGTCTTCCTCTTCCCTCTGTGAGTGGATGCTGTAAATCTGAAATGACAGCATAAAATGCAAGAAATACTCAGCAGGTCAGGCAGCATCTCAACCTGAGATGTGAACTCTGTTTCTCTCTCCACAAATGTTGCCTGACCTGTTGAGCATTTGCAGCATTTTCTGTTTTCTCAGAGACCTTCCTTTACCATCCGAGGCCTTGCAAGCATCCAGCAACACTCCCTACATACTTAAAAAACTTTAAACATCTATTGCAGCAAGCCACTACTTCAATAAAATCAAAAAAACCCAGTCCAAAAGCTTAAATACAAACTTTAAGAGGTGCTGACAGTGCCTCTGTCAGTCTGCTTGCACGCTGGGTTTCCCTGCCGTAGTTATGACCCAGCGCTGAACTCAGCACTAGGGTCAGAGTTGACCCTGATAACATTAAGTCAGTGTTGCATGCTGACTGATGTCACCAATCCGCCATTTTTTTTTTGCAGGGCGCTAATACTTACCAGCAGCACTGCACGACCCACCACCAGCTGGTGAAAGAGCCATTTTTTTCCGGTAACAGGTGGCGTAAGGCCCCTGAATTTTTCACTCATAGACATTACAATGAAACACAAAAGGAGCCTTCTGATAAATGTCATAGTTCAGTAGAGAACCAAGCTGAATACAAAAGGTGCAGGAGAGAAATGAAAAAAGAAATGAGGGCAAAGTGAGTGTGTGAGAATAGGTTAGCGGGTAACATAAAAGGGGACCCAAAAGTCCTTTATAAACACATAAATACTGAAAGGGTAGTCAAAGGATGTGTGGGGCCATTTAGGGTCCAAAAGGAAATCTTCTTATGGCGGCAGATGACATGGCTGAGCTAATAAATGAGTACTTTACATCTGTCTTCATTAAAGAAGAGGATGCTACCAATTTCACAGTAAAGGAGGAGGTAGTAGAGAATTGGAAAGGTTAACAATAGATAAAGAGTAGGTACTTAAAAGGGGTGGCAGTGCTCAAAGTAGAAAAGTCACCTGGTCCGGATGGGATGCATCCTGGGTTCCTGAGGGAAGTGAGGGTGGAAATTGCAGAGGCTCTGGCCACAATCTTCCAATCCTCCTTAGATATGGGACCTGGAGGATTGCAAATGTTACACCCCTGTTCAAAAAAGGGGATAAACTTGGCAATTACAGGCCAATCAGCCTAACCTCAGTGGTGAGAAGACTTTTAGGAACTTTATTTGGCACTTGGAATAATATGGGTTAATCTATGAAAGCCAGCACGGATTTGTTTAAAGGAAAAACATGTTTGGCTAACTTGATTAAGTTCTTTGATGAAGTAACAGAGAGGGTGGATGAGGGTAGTGTGATTGATGTTATGTATATGAACTTTCAAAAGGCGTTTGATAAAGTACCACATAATAGACTTGTTAACAAAATTGAAGCCCATGGGATTAAAGGGGCAGTGGCTGCATGGATACAAAGTTGGCTAAAGGATAGAAAGCAGAGAGGAGAGGTGAACGGTTGTTTTTCAGACTGGAGGAAAGTGTGCAGTGGTGTCCCCCACAGCGGTTGGTGTTGAGACCACTGCTCTTTCTGATATATATTAATGACCTGGATTTGGATATACAGGGCATTATTTCAAAGCTTGCAGATGATACGAAACTCCGAAATGTAGTAAATGGTTAGGGGGAAAGTAACAGACTTCAGGAGGACATAGACAGACTGGTGAAATGGGCAGAGACATGGCAGATGAAATTTAATGCAGAGAAGTGTATAGTGATTCATTTTGGTTGGAGGAATGAGGAGAGACAATATAAACTAATTGGTACAATTTTAAAGGGGGTGCAGGAACAGAGAGACTTGGGGGTGTATGTACACAAATCTTTGAAGGTGGCAGGACAAGTTGAGAGACTGTTAAAAAGACATACGGGATCCTTGGCTTTATAAAAAGCTTGTGATTTCAAATAAAACTGTTGGACTATAACCTGGTGTTGTGCGACCTCTCAATTTTATAAATAGAGGCATAGAGTACAAAAGCAAGGAAGTTATGCTAAACCTTTATAAAACACTGGTTAGGCCCAGCTGGAGTATTGTGTACAATTCCTGGCACCACTCTTTTGCAAGGATGTCAAGGCCTTAGAGAGGGTGCAGAGGAAATTTACTAGAATGGTACCAGGGATGAAATACTTCAGTTACGTGGAGAGACTAGAGAAACTGGGGTTGTTCTCCTTAGAGCAGAGACAGTTAAGGGGAGCTTTGATAGAGGTGTTCAAAATCTTGAATCTTGGTTTTGATAGAGTAGATAAGGAGAAACTGATTCCAGTGACAGGAGGGTCAGTAACCAGAGGATACAGATTTAAGGTAATTGGCAAAAGAACCAGAGGGGAGATGAGGAAAAATGTTTTTATGCAGCAAGGTGTTATGATCAGGAATACACTGCCTGAAAGGATGGTGGAAGCAGATTCAATAGTACCTTTCAAAAGAATATATACTTGAAAAGGAAGAATTTGCTGGGCTATGGTGAAAGAGCAGGGAGTGGGACTAATTGGATAGCTCTTTCAAAGAGTCGACACAGGTATGATGGGCTGAATGGCCTCTGCCTGTGCTGTATCATTCTATGATTCCAATGTTTGGAATTCTATTTTATAAAATACAACCCTACACACTGTGCTGTTTGGGGGTGGATGATCCATGTGCTTCGCTAGGTTACAGAAATCTTGCATGATCAGTGTACCTCTGCCAATTCTTGACTTTAAGATAAACAAGTATAGTCACCATCAAGGCCTCCAAAATCCTGGCTGTTGAGTTTTTACTGTGAAGCTGTGAGTATAAGTTGGACGTGCTCAAGATGTTCTGCACTATTTAGATTATAGCTGGCTAGATTTGACCACTGAACTACCGATGATTGTATTATTTATTTTATGTTATGTACACATCACATAGAGTCAGACTCAATCTAAGAAGTATTGACATGGACCCAGAATTGAGATATATCTTACATAAATGAAACATAGCCGAAACATCTGAAAAATAGACTGCTGCAGCAAATGAAGAATTGCAGGCATGTGAGTTTAATTTATAATTATTGGATTACACTCCCTTGAATCAGGCACATATATAATTAATACGGGAAATGATCTGATGTGGTACCAAAATGTTTGGCATTACCTTTTATAAATAATGCTGTTGGCCTCCATTGGAAATAAATATAAGGGGCCATTCATAATTCTCAGTATTACTCTTCGTAGCAAAGACAGGGGGAGAAAGCAATGTTTTATGTACATTTGAAGAGGCCTTTCTTTTTTATTTTTGGACTTTCATTAAAGGATGAATCACAGCTATTAATCTGATGTCCCCTACAGTTTTTCTGGGGGACAATGGAGAGGAATCAGGAAGATATATATATTAAGCAAAATGTATACAGGCCCAATAACTGTTCATGAAAATGAGTACTGGTCAGTAGTGAAAAGAACAAATTGTGAAAAATGATTGATTACAACAACCTTTATATAGCACCTTTAACGTAGAAAAACTTCCCAAGGTGTTTCATCGAGCAGCCTTGGGATGTTTTCATGATCTAATCTTCACAGATTAGATAATGAGAAATAATGGAACCTGTGTAGACATTGACAGGCAGAGAAAAGGAGAGTGAGTGAGAACCACAAGATCCCCTTTATAAGAGGGCTAATCATGAAAAGTCCAGGGAACAATTCCTGGGATTTTCCAGGCCAGGAGTCTCGTAGGCCTCAACTCTGCCCTTTAGCTGATCTGTACACCAGGTTCAGCCCATAATCCAGGTTGCTCAATAGAAAATGAGTTAGTGCTGAGGAAATTGATGTTGTGGGAATTTCCAGTCCCGCTGCCTCCCACATCATGGGCCATTTCTGGGTCGGAGAGAGGTTCGGCTACAAACAGGCCCCTACAGCTTGGACTGCGACCAGGTGTTTCCGATTCCTGCCCAATCCTTTGCCAGAAACCCCCGAAATCTGCCACAAACGTCGAAGTTTCATGAATCTGGATGAGCTTCTTTGGATCAAAATAAGTAGTTGGGTCGGCGTTACTGAATTTGTTAGTCCTGTGGCACATTATCCCACTTACAGGACAAAAAAAGGCACAGGTTGCAGTTCATAGGAAAACAGGTGTACTTATGGAAATTGCCTTTCTATTGTGAACACTAAGTAAAAGTGTTGAGAGAGCCTGAACTGTAACATTGTTTATCACCTCAATAACTGTAACCTCTTTGATCAAGTTTTGACTAAAGTTACCAGGTGTAGCACTGTAGATTTTCTTTGATATTATTCGCAGCTAATTATATTTTAATTGCCAGATATTAACTTGATATACCACTGAACAAATCTGGAAAGAAAGAAATATTTTCACAGCTGTATTATTTATTAAATTTGGACTGATTTCTATTTTAAAACCACATATATTGACACTGTTTTCCAGAGGGATTTTTTGCAAGTGCTTCATTTCTTTAGTTACGGCTAGGAAAGTCCTAACTTTCCTAAACAACAAGGTGAGAAACACCGTGATGAAATCTACAGTTAGATCAAATGAATACCTGTATGTACTGTTCTACTCAGCATCAATAGAGATCTACGAAAGAGCCTTTAAAAGGGGAATATTTTCAGTCTGAATTTTATGTGACTATGACAGTGGTAAGCTATCCTTCCTCATCCTTCTCAACCTATCTACAGCCTTTGACATGGTTGACCACACCATCCTCCTCCAACACCTCTCCTTCCTTGTCAGCCGTGGCTCAGGTGGTAGCACTCTTGCCTCTGAGTCAGAGGGTTGTGGGATCTGCTGCTGTGTTTCCTACATTACAACAGTGACTACACTTCAAAAAGTACTTCATTGGCTGTAAAGCGCTTTGGGATGTCCAGTGGTCGTGAAAGGCGCTATATAAATGCAAGTCTTTTTGTCCAGCTGAGTGGGACTACCCTCACCTGGTTCCATTCCTATCTATCCAGTTGTAGCCACAGAATCACCTGCAACGGCTTCTCTTCCCACACCATTACCTCTGGAGTCCCCCAAGGAGCTATTCTTGGCCCCCTCCTATTTCTCATTTACATGCTGCCCCTCGACAACATCATCCGAAAATACAGTGTCTTATTCCACATGTACGCTGACGACACCCAGCTCTACCTCACCACCACCAATCTCGACCCCTCCACTGCTTTAGATTTGTCACTCTGCTTGTTCAACATCCAGCTGTCCTGGCTGGCCTCCCACCTTGCACCCTCTGTAAACTTGAGCTCATCCAAAGCTCTGCTGCCCATATCCTAACTCGCACCAAGTCCGTTCACCCATCACTCCTGTGCTCGCTGACCTATATTGGCTCCCGGTCTGGCAACGCCTCAATTTTAAAATTCTCATCCATGTGTTCAAATCCCTCCATGGCCTCATGCCTCCCTATCTCTGTAACCTCCTCCAGCCTTACAACACTCCCGAGATCTCTGCACTCCTCCAATTCTGGCCTCTTGCACATCCCCGTTTTTCTTCGCTCCACCATTGGCGGCCGTGCTTTCAGCCACCTAGGCCCTAAGCTTTATAATTCCCTCCCTAAACCTCTCCGCCTCTACCTTTTTCTCCTCCTTTAAGACGCTCCTTAAAACCTACCTCTATGACTAAGCTTTATGTCACCTCCTAATATTTCATTATGTGGCTCGGTGTCAACTTTTGTTTGATAATGTTCCTGTGAAGCGTCTTGGGGCATTTTACTACGTTAAAGGCGCTATATTTTTGGGACACATCTCTGGAAAAACAGTTAACACTCACAGTACTTATCCCTCGCGTTATTTATCTTTATAATTCTCCACAATTTCATCCAGTGCAAATGGCGGCAAGGGGCAGAGCCTGTGTTCCCAGTGAATTGTCCTACCTTATGCTCAAGTTACCACTACTTCCCAGGGCTGTCATATGGAAGCCAACAGCAGGCCCTGGGAAACAGTGGTAAAAGCACAGATTTCCCCCAATGGAGGGAGAGGGCTTTGTTGTTGCCTCCTCTCCCTTCAGTCAGCCCCCAGAGACTTACCTGCTGAAGGACTCGGTCTCGCTCAAGGCTTTCAGTTGGAGTCTTGCTTCTGATCTTCAGGACGCTTCTGCCCCTTTAAGATCCCTTGCCGCCTCTGCTGTCGCTGTATAGGTATTCCTGCTGCAACAACTTTGGGAATCTCTGCCTTGGCATTAATAGATTCCCTTGTGATGGCAGGAATCCGACCGGGAACCCATATGTAATGAGACCTGACCCAGGAAAATATATTGCGGGTTAAGGTATCCGAAAAGACCACTGAAATGAACAGTACAGGCGGGCTCAAGCAATAATGGGATACATTTCTGGAGACAAAAGCATTGAAGGATAGTGGTGGGAAGGCTGCTAGATCTCTCAAAAAGGAACTGGTTTGCTGGGCTAATTAGCTTTTCCTGTTCTCATAAGTACAGGTTTACATAGGAGCTCTCAGTCCCTATAATTTGCATTGCTCACACCAATGTTTTGTTTCATTCAGTTTTGACAATTGCCTTCATAATTGTAAATACTTTACCTCAATTAGATTACCTCAAAAGGCGTAGTTTTGTAACTCTACACTTACACCCCTACACCCTCCTTTTTTCAAAAGAAAACAAGCCCAAAACAGAAGCGCAATGTAATGTTCTTTTACACCCCCTTGTTTCATTTCCTGTTGATATTTAGGTCCAAGTTGAATGTTGTTTGGACCTGTGAACAGCCATGTCCCTCCTCTGCTCCTGTCCTAAAGAAAAACTGTTTGCTACTTCAGGGGATTCCTGCACGACTGTCGTTTTTGTTTATTACGCTTCGGCAATTTGATGTGCAACTGGACCCGTGAGCTTTCCTGGCTCTTCAAAATCAAACAAAGGTTTAAGGAATCCATCCAAAATAATCACCACTCGGCACAGAGCCTACAATCCCCCCGGCATGTGGTATGTGATTATGCTGACCTCACCATATGTGGAAAACTGAGAAAAAAAAGTGTTGAGGCAGACTACAGGTTGGAGAGGAGCAGCAAATATAACACACACCAGATGTGAATTGCAGAAAAAACCAAGTGATTTGAAGCTGATATTAGCGAATTTCTTAATTATTGGCGATAAGCAGAAAAGTTTGTACTGGTTCATGAATTGAGCTATAGGGCTTGATTTTGCCAGGCCCGAGGAGGCGGGATTGGAGGCGTGTGAGGTGTTAAAATCGCAAAAAATGGCATGTGGGCCCGATCCCGCCTCCATCCCGCCTCCAAACAATTTTCCCAGAATCGGGGTTTCAGACCCCGTTTCCATCCCGCCTCCAGGAGGCGGGATAGGCCCTTAAGGCCCTTAACAACCACTTAATTGCCTCTATAATCCCATTTCCCCCGTCCTACACGCCTCCTCTGGAACACGCCAGGTAATCCTGGCGGCCTCACAAGTGGATTGCTTAGTAACAGCTGCAGCTCCACCATTAAAAAGGAGTTTTCAGCAATCATCATTTGCAGGTGGCAGAACTTTGTTGTCTCAGGTCTGGGGGAACTTTTAGCAGGCATACCCATTGTTGTGGAAGTTTGGGGCCTGAGACCCATCTCCAGTGTGACCTCCTGGGAAACCCCTCTCCCCACCTTGACTGAGTGCTTCCTCAACTGAGGTATACAGAAGCATGGCAACCATTTATTTCCTTTCCTCCTGGACATCAGATTCGGACGAAGACTGCCCACGGCAGCAGCAGAACCCTGAACAACAGCAGCACCAACAGCAGGAGCAACAACAGGAGCGCCAAGCTGCTGCTCACCCACCTGAAACTGCATAGGCCAGAAGGCGCCAGCGCGCGACAACATTGCTGCCCGGGATGCAAGGGACGCACTCATGTTGGCCAGATTTGCTTAGCCTGCACAATCAAACACTTTTGTCTCGCACCTTCTTACCAGAGCATCGACAATGGACAAGAACCTGTGGATTCCTATCACGCTGACCACCATACTGACAATTGCAAGTCGCCCTAAGCCCTCAATGTGAAAGTCCCATTTGCGAAATGACACAGGCCACAACTTCAACAGTTTGCCATCAAATCTGTTTATACCATGACAAGGATGGCTGGTCCAAATATAATACATCACAGCACCCAAGTGACTACCCTTGTGACTACTTGTGCATTATCTTCCGCTTACGCATGCTCCTATGTGGTGCTTCCCCTGTGGCTTCAGCAGACATGGAGGCCCCTTGCTTACTTTCTTGCTGCTCCTGTCTCAACGCCTTTGGCGGGCGTCCTCTGGACTTGCGAACCTGTGAGGGCTCGGCAACAGTCTGCTGCTCCTGCGGCTGTGCAGGGGCTGAGACGCCGATCTCAGTTGGGTGAGGACTCTGGTGGGGCTCTGACCAAGGGCTTTGCAGTGGCATGGTCGTGTGAGTGCTTGGAGAGGAGCCCCCACTCCCTTGTTGTCTGCCACCAACATCCCTCTCATGGGTCAGCCCCACTTCAGAGCTAGCAAGTGGCTTGACAGCACCTTGCTGCACTTCAGGGGGGCCTTGAGGACCCGTTTCTGCACTGGAAGTCCTACTCCAGAGGACTTCCATGAAGGTCTGGTTTCTATGCTCAATAGCTGACCATCGCTCCTCAAGAGAAGTCATTCTATTCTGAACAATGACCATGTTTTCAAGACCCTGGCGACTAAGCTCCTCCATGGCCGTAGCCATCCTCTCCTCTACCATAGCCATCCTCTCCTCTATGGTAGCCAGCCTTACCACGGAGTTAGCCATCCTTTCCACGGAGGTTGCCATCCTTTGATGGTGATGCGTTCATGCGCCAATGCCTCCACAAAGGCTCTGCTCATGTTCGCGATGGACTCCTCCATTCGCTCCACACTCACAGCGACCCTGGAGACAAAACCAACCAGAGACTCCTGCACCTGTTCCTGGAGTTCCAGCACCGCTCTCCTTCTGGATGGACCCGGAGGCACAGGGTCGACATACAGCTGAGCCGAGCTGGCAGAGTCCTGCGCCCTCTGACGAGGACTCTCCACTGCTGTCCTTGTCTCCACCATCTGCTGATGCTCACTTTTGAGCTGTGATACACCAAATGCCAACACTACTCTATCTCACGAAGGTCCCACCGAGGTGTGAGTGTTTGCGCTGGTGCTGGGTGCGCTGAATTCTGCTGAGGTTGCACCCTCAGAGGTTGCAGCTTCCTCTGAGGAGTCTGGAAGCTCAGGCTCTTCCTCCTGGACAGTGAGGACGGGGGCTTTCGATGGTCCTGTGGGGGAGTAAAGGAAAGAGTTAGAGATGTGAGGTCAAGGTTACATGCACATTGAATAGTGCAGATGATCATAAGTCAATCTGTTAGAGCATCAGATTCATTATCAGTGACTTATGCAATGTCAATGAGAGAGATGCCAAACTATTCTGTCACCAGCTTGCTCTGATGCGCCCGTCTGTCTGTCCCCCACTTGGGAATCCTCCTTGATCCCGGTGATTTTCAGGGCCTCCTCCTCCCAGGCGGTGAGCTGGGCTACTGAGGGTGGCCCTCCTCTGTCATGGCTCTTTCCCTCTTATTGTGGGCTCTCTTTTCCTGCAATGAGGCACACAAGTGGAGTGTGAGTGCGAATGAAGGAGTGAGTGTAGAGAATGCATTGCATAGATGCTTAGAAGGAGACAAAGGGCCCTCCCTGTGTGTTGTAAGTTGTTGTTGTTGTTACATCACAGTGATAGGGAGTGTGAGGGCTACATGGTCGAATAGTTAAGTGAATGTGACCATAGAGTAAGAGTTCAATGGGTAAGGGTGCAGGGATGTAAGTGTCAAGTGGGATGTGGAGAAAGAGGTTAGCAAAGCAGAGTGCTGGTGAGGAGAGGCGATGGGGATCAGATTGAGGGAGATGGGAAAGTCATACTCACTTTTCCTGTGCGGAGAAGGTCATGAAACCTCTTCCTGCATTGCAGCCAGGTTCTGCTGCTCATTGATATGGAGTTGACCTCCTGGGCCACTTGCAGCCACACAGCTTTAGTCTGCTGGGGTGGCTTTTTTGTCCCTGAGGAAGGGAAGAGCACCTCCTTATTCGATCTTGCTCCCTCCACCAGAGCTTGGAGGGAGGGCTCATCGAAGCGTGGAGCACACTTTTGCCTGCTGGTGGACATAGTCGATCAATGAATTCCTTACTACAATCACCATGAAGTTTGAGTGCCTTAAATCCAGCAGCATTGATGACGTCATCGGAGGCGACTTTCTGTATGAAAAGACTCATTGGGCCAGGGGTTCCCACACGCTGGAAATCAATTGCCCAATTAGGGGAAAATCGCACTTTTCCCCCACTTCACTTCGGAGTCGGGGTCCTGACACGAATGCCACCTGACACACCTCAGCCCGCCCAGACTGGCAAAATCGAGCCCTAAGTTTCTTTTGGGTGTGTGTTGCTGCCTGCTTACTTGCACATACTTGCAAATCAATAAATTTGTGCTGTTTTGCTGTACTTTTAGAAGCTTGAATCTTTCTTGACATCCCATCATGTAAAACGAATTCTCATCAACTTTACATCAGCAGGACTAGTTCTGTCAGATACACATTCCTCTTCCTTTATTACCTTAGTTGTTGCTTTTTATCAGCTGTTGTCTGTCTTCTGCAAGAAGTTAATTCCTTCTTTCGCTTCTTCACTCACGCTTTTTTCTCTTTATGAGGGCAGCAGATCTCTCTGTTTTCTCCATGATTCCATGCTGTCTCTAGCTAAAATGGTAGCTGGATGACTGGTCCCCACACCTTCTATTCTCCTCTGAGCTAACACTATACACCATACATGGCCTCTGTTTAGCACCTTCCCACAGCCGTGCAAGTAAGATTAGCAACCAAGTGGCATGGAAGATCAGTCTTCTACTTGCACTGTTACAGTGGCCCCTGTTCATTTAGTTTGTGATCTGAAGAGTTTGTGGTAAGATTTTTTTTAACCTCTCTCTGTACAGTTATATACACTCATGGGGGTCAATTTTAACTTCCCCCCAAATCGCCGATAATGGCCTCCCAATGGGGTTGGTAGCCTTACCAGGTTAACGTCAGCATTGTTAACCATGACGATGCTGCTGGCAGCACTTTGAAAGGGGTCTACCACTGGGTGCCCAAAGCGTCTGCCTGTTTCAGCTGGTTGGGTCCCTTTTAGTATGCTGTGGGCCACTGCCAGGCCAGGTCCAGCCATGATGTTTACCCCCCCCCCCTCCCCCCCCACCACCCACCCAGGACCTACCTGCAGCCCCCCAGCCGGTTGATATTCTTGTGGGCCACAGCCGGCGAGCTGCCTTGGGATGTCCATTTGGTGTTCGCAGCTCACCAGCTCATCAAATGAGGCCTGGGTCTCAAAATCGCAAGGGCCTCTTCATTGCTGTTTCAGGTGACCAGTCAGCCACCCAAAATCCACCCCATTGTTTTTTTTCATTTGATATGGAACACCATGGCTGTGATTTTACCGGCACTCAGAGTGCGGGTTCGGAGGCGGGTCCACTGTCAAAATCGAAATGATTGACAGCAGGTTGGGAGCCCGCTCCGAACCGCCTCCATGTAAGTTTCCAAAACGTCGGGTCTGCGATTTCAGAACAGACCCGACACCAAGCGGTGGGGGAGGCATTTAAGATAGTTAAATGCTTGTTAAATGCTTGTTAACTACTATTTTGCCAGTCTATTTCTATTTTCCCACTTTTTAATGGGATTCACGTCGTTTGGCGATCACGTCAGGTAAGTAGGTCGGGTTCTCTATATCTCCCCATTGCTGTGAATAGGTGACAGCAGCAGAAGTGGTATGAAAGCTACCATTTCACAGCTGTTCACGTTCCAATGTCAGAAGCTTGAGCCTTCAGGACTTGGAAGACACTTTTGAGCTGTATGCAGTTTGGAAGTGTTTGGAGTAAACTCTCTATCCACTGTCACCTCCTTGGAGCAAGCTCTCTCACCATTGACAGATCGCTTCTGTCATCTCAACTTCAGCTGCCATCTATTCCAGCAACATCGGTGCCCTTGAAAAAATCTCACCTTGGTCCTCTGAATCCCTCCACAATCAGCCCCAACACCAACATCACCAGACACACCAGCAGCGCCAACAACAATACCAACCTTCTCTGCAATCACCAGGACACAGGGCATCAGCACCCAACAACATTGCTGCCCAGGAGGCCAGCGATGGCATCACCATGGCCAAATTTATTTGACTTGATGCTGTACACCCTGGCTGCCACATGATGTGCCAGGTTGACACCACCCCACACCAGCACCATAAAGCATCCCTACAATGTCCAAGCCATTCCTTTCACACTCATCACAATTAGTGGGGGGTGGGGGGGGGAGTTATGTCTCAACATTCACTGGAACTCACAAAGACACTTCCAAAGGTACACACAGATCTGTCCAATAAGGTAAAGTGTTGAAAATATAGATTTCAATCTTTGACAACACATTAACAGAAACTTCACATGAACATTGGCTAAACCACCCAGGTGCCTACCCTTGTGTGTTGTTAGTTTGTATGCTTGCAGTAGGATGAGGGTGAGTGTGAGGGGTGGCTAGTGAGATGGGGATGTGATAATTTTAGATAGAGAGGGATGGGTGGAGGTGCAAGGTAAGTTGGTGTGAGTAAAGATGTACAGGAGTAGGGTAGGGAAGGCAGAGTGATGGGGATGTGATGAGTGGCACAGCAGGATGAGGTTGAGTCTCAGAACATTGAAAAGTTTGCGCCACTGTAGCCTGGTCCTCCTGATGACATTCCTGCTTGTGCCCTCCTGTGCAATGTGTAACCAGGCTGCGTTGATCTCCTGGGGAGGTCTCTTCCGCCCATGGGAAGGGAAGAGAACCTCCCTGTGTGCTGTGCATGGGAGAGCCTGTGTGCAGCCCTGCACCTTTGTGCAGCGCTTGTCAGTGTTTGCAGCACCTCAATGCTGTAGAACACTGACAGCAGAACTGTCAAGATCAATTTGGACATGACCCCTTTAAGGAAACCGGCTGATGACGCGTCATCAGATGACGTCATCAGACCCGCTTCCTATTAATTGGGCTGGAACCTCGCAGGGCGGCCTTAACAAGCCCAATCAACAAAAAATCGCTTGGAGAGTGCAGGCTGCAGTAGGCAGCGGGCTGGGACCGCAACACGACCCCGGCTGCCCCGGACCCGCCTCGGTCGGCGAAATCACGGCCCATAACATTACTGCTGTTTAAAATTTAAATAATTGATTAAAGTACAGATCGGTAGATATTATAGGTATACATGGTATTCCAAACTTCTGCAAGAACTGGGAGGTCTTATTGACAGGAAGGAGGCCAACTAACATTGTGCAAATGTCTTTTTCTGAATATCAACAACATCTATCTATAATATATTAAACTCAGTACATGGAAATCATGTTCTACTGAGGAATCCCAGGTGAACCTGCTCTTATGAGAAATCCCAAAACAAAAGTGACCAATTTTTCCTGCAATTACTTGGCATGCTGTGATAGTATTTTCATGTTAAAGGTGCCAGGCATTGTCTGCACCTAACACCCACTACTGTAGTGACTGCCTGGAAGCGTACTGATAACTAACTTTTCCCCAGAAATCACTCAAAATGCTTTCTGAAGAAATTGTCATCCACCAATTTTATAGGTGGTAACTGAAATTTCTAATGTCCAAAATATGGGTTTAATTATAATTTTTAAGATTATATATTTCACACTAACAAGATTAAAATTATTAAATTAATTGCCTTTTGTGTCTTTTAATGCCTACATTAAAGTTTTTATTTGAAGGCCTTAGCCTGTCCCAAAAGCCTGGGATTGATCTTGATATTTTGCCCAGAGCTGTCACACTGTGAGCTGAATTTAGATTGTGTGATATGAGCATGGGCAGTATATCTTTTTTTCTCAGGATGCAGCAGTAGTATTCAGTCAGCTGTTCCGATATTTTCCTTTAGATTCTAGCAATTTTTGCTCAGCTCTTTTTCAAAAAACTGAAGGGCAAACTTCAACGGCTTTATTGAGATATGATCATATTAAGCGTTATTGAAATGTAAAGGCTATGGGCTGGATTTTGTCAGCCCCGAGGAGGCGGGTATGGAGGCAGGACTGCCGGTAAAGTTGCAGAATGTGGCGGCGGCTGGCAACCCCGCCCCCATCCCACCTCCGTGGCCTTTTGCCAGGAGGCGGGATGCCGTCCTGCCCCGGGTCCCGTCTCCTCGAGGCGGGAAAGGGATTAAATCCTTTTAACTGCCTGTTAACAGGTAGTTAACAGGCAGAAAAAAGGATTAGTCCCATTTTACCTTTTCAAGTGCAGACTTCCCGACCTCGGAGAACCTCGCCGGGGTGGAGGAGACGTGAAGGAGGTCTGCGGGGGTTGGAGGGGTCTGAAAGTGAGATGTAGAGGTGAGTGATGGGTGCAAGTGTGGAGTGGTAAGTATGTAAGGTGAGTGCTAAGTGTTATAAAATGTTCACTTACCTTTGTTTCTGCCTACAGCCTTCAGCCGCAGTGGTTCCAGAGTCCCGACATCTTCGTTGTAGGTTTCACAGACTGGCTGTTGGATCCTCCGAACCAACAGTCATCTGATTTCTACAAGTTAGAAAGGTTTGATGAGTCCTGAACACTAGGACTCATCAAACTATACAGAAAGTCAGTGTTTGACAGCTTCACAGAGCTGTCAAACGCTGACATTTCTTCTTTCAAGAGGTCTTAACAGATGGCACATCAGACGTTGACGTGCTCTGTCAGTGACTTCCCCCTAATTGGCCTGCTGAGCCCACAGGGCGGGCTTAACAAGGTCAATCAGGGGAAAATCCCGCTGGTTGGCCAGAGGCTGATGGAGGCAGGACTTAGACCCGACAAGCAGCAGTCCTGCCTCCAGCACGTCTCCATTCACAAAATCCAGCCCTATATGTACGTGAGTAAAAAATGACAGCTGATTGATTACCCAATACTGTAGCTCTTGTTTTACCTTCTCTAAACTTCAGTCAGTGTATTAAGTTGAGGGGGTTAATATAGAGAAAGTGTAAAATGCATGATATCGGCTCGGCCATCCGTTAAACACCTCTCCCAATTTTGTTTCCATTCAAGTCTCTGCCCGAATTGCTAACACTGGTTCCTGATCCCATCCACGAACCATGGGTGGTACCAGTTGGGGGGCATCCATTTCCAGTGGTATTTAAAGGGATTCTCAGCTACTCTCAGTAAAATGCAGGGACATTTTGGGAAACATTTTGCTTGTATTATATTGTGTCTTTTTAGCTACTTAGATAATTTAAAAGTATCTGTAGTGACTGTAGAACATTCTGAACTCTTAAGGGGTTTCTGGCAATGCACTTTTTTCTTCTTGGGTGTCCTTCTTGGCATTTCCACTCTGGCAAGAGGAGAAGGAGGAGCAGTAGCGGCAGCAAGAGGAAGGAGCAGGCAGAGCTACAGCTGCAGGGAGAACAAATAGAATGAGGCATGCTCGCAGGAATCCCTACTCATCGTCGCTGGGCAAAAATCCTGGAACGCTCTACCTAACAGCATTGTGGGAGCACCTTCACCACACGGACTGTAGCGGTTAAAGAAGAAGGCCCACCGCCATCTTCTCAAGGGCAACTAGGGATGGACAATAAATGCTGGCCTTGCCAGCGATGCCCACAAATGAATGAAAAAAACCTTCCAACTGAGTTTACAGGCCCAGGACAACATACTTGCAGTTCTCTGAGGAGCAGTGGATAAGCAGGCTTTGTTCTCTAGGGAGGCTGTCAGGGAGTTGTGTCGTCTCCTGTAACAGTTTTTCTACTAATTATAGTAATGTAATTGATCGTTTTACAAATACTACATTAAACAAATCTATTTTTTTAAACAAAGTTCCAGTGCCACTAGGAATAGTCATGATAGTGTGGAGTGGGAGGTGATGATGATAATTAAAGCTCAGGGATGTATTCTTCCCATAGATAAATAACAAGTTCAGACATGCAATTTTCAGAAAATGTTGCAAAGCTATTTGGCTCCAATCATGTCTTGTTGTCTGTCACATTGTTCTTCAAGACTCAAAAACTGACCTGAATTCATTATCCAAGACATTTATAGACCCTACTCCTAATTACATCCACATGAGCTTATGTGCTACTGGCAAGCACAATGCATTAAAGAAGTATAAGGACCTCTGGTGGTTGGATGGTATAAAAGAAACCAGCACAGTTTATGCAAGAATAAATGCATATTTGGAGGCAATAGGACCAAACTTCATCCATGCAAAAATATGCTCTTTTCCATCTATAGATGATGGGCCCAAAAAGGAATTTAATTTGATGAAGGCAGACTCACTCACATTGTAACGGGAGAAATGGACGGACAGTAGTCTATGGGACGGGGAAGGAAAGCACTGAACAAAAAAGTAAATCCAAGCATGAAATAAGTATCCAGGATGACAAAAAAGTAAACGTTGGTCCCTTAGAGGATGAGACTGGGGAATTAATAATGGTTAACGGGGAAATGGCAGAGACTCTGACCAAATATTTTGTATCTGTCTTCACAGTAGAAGACACTAACAACATCCCAATAATGGATAATCAAGGCGCCACAGGGAGGGGGGATCTAAAGACAATCACTATCACTAAGGAAATAGTACTTGGTAAAATAATGGGACTAAAAGACGACAAGTCCTCTGGACCAGATGGCCTGCATCCCAGGGTCTTAAAAGAAGTGGCTGCAGAGATAGTGGATGCATTGGTTGCAATATACCAAAATTCCTGGACTCTGGAGAGGTCCCAGCGGATTGGAAAATCGCAAATGTAACACCCCTATTTAAGAAAGGAGGGAGACAGAAAGCAGGAAACTATAGACCAGTTAGCCTAACATCTGTCGTTGGGAAAATGCTGGAGTCCTTCATTAAGGAAGCAGTAGCAGGGCATTTGGAAAATCATAATGCAGTTAAGCAGAGTCAGCTTGGTTTTATGAAAGAAAAATCATGTTTAACAAATTTGCTGGAGTTCTTTGAGGATGTAATGAGTAGGGTGGACAAAGGTGAACCAGTGGATATGGTGTATTTGGATTTCCAGAAGGCATTTGATAAGGTGTCACATAAAAGGTTACTGCATAAGATAAGAGCTCACGGAATTGGGGGTAATATATTAGCATGGATAGAGAATTGGCTAACTAACAGAAAGCAGAGAGTCGGGATAAATAGGTCATTTTCCGGTTGGCAAACGGTAACTAGTGGGGTGCCACAGGGATCGGTGCTGGTGCCTCAACTATTTACAATCTACATTAATGACTTGGATGAAGGGACCGAGTGTAATGTAGCCAAGTTTGCGGATGATACAAAGATGGGTGGGAAAGCAAGTTGTGCAGAGGACTCAACGAATCTGCAAAGGGATATAGACAGGCTAAGTGATTGGCCAAACATTTGGCAGATGGAGTATAATGTGGGAAAGTGCGAGGTTATCCACTTTGGCAGGAAAAATAAAAAAGCAAATTATTGTTTAAATGGAGAGAGATTACAAAATGCTACAGTTCAGAGGGACCTGGGGGTCCTTGTGCATGAAACACAAAAAGTTAGCATGCAGGTACAGCAAGTAATCAAAAAGGCAAATGGAATGTTGGCCTTTATTTCAAGGGGGTTGGAGTATAAAAGCAGGGAAGTCCTGCTACAACTGTACAGGGTATTGGTGAGACCACACCTTGAGTACTGCGTACAGTTTTGGTCTCCTTATTTAAGGAAGGATATACTTGCATTGGAGGCAGTTCAGAGATGATTCACTAGGCTAATTCCAGAGATGAGGGGGTTGACTTATGAGGAATGTTTGAGCAGGCTGGGCCTATACTCATCGGAATTTAGAAGAATGAGAGGTGATCTTATTGAAACATATAAGATACTGAGGGGGCTCGACAAGGTAGATGCAGAAAGGATTTTGTCCCTCGTGGGGAAATCTAGAACTAAGGGGCATAGTTTCAGAATAAAGGGTCGCTGTTTTAGAACTGAGATGAGGAGGAATTTCTTCTCTCAGAGGGTCGTAAATCTGTGGAATTCTCTGCCCCAGAGAGCTGTGGAGGCTGGGTCATTAAATACATTTAAGATGGAGATAGACAGATTTTTGCAAGATAAGGGAGTGAAGGGTTATGGGGAGCGGGCAGGGAAGTGGCTTTGAGCCCAAGATCAGCCATGATCTTATTGAATGGCGGAGCAGGCTCAAGGGGCCAAGTGGCCTATTCCTGCTCCTATTTCTTATGTTCTTATGTTCTTATGAAGAATCCAGAGGTAAAAGTACACTTAACTGCACGGATCATTATAATAAAAAATGTTAGTTTTTTCGCAGTACTATAAGGAGCTTGAAGATTTTGCTAGAGTGAGAAGATGGTTATAATTGATTTATTAGACTTGATTAAAGCCAGAGGAAGAATATTATAAATGTCATATGGGAGTATTCCCAGAGACTGCAAGTCTCAAGCAGCAAAGCATCATTAGTAGAGTCTGTAGATATTGAGATCTGAGTCAATTTGAATCAAAAATTGCCACACCAAAGGCTGGAAATTAAGATCTGGTACTTACTATTGATATGAAATATATAAGCATTATAAAAATTAAATTGAGAAAATAGTGGATATAAGTAGGAGTGATTTTAATTGCACATAAATTAATGTATAACATAATGAGAGTGGAGGAGGGAGATAAATACATGGAGCTACTGCAGGAGTGCTTGTACTTGAATATTCATAAGGCTCTAGGACCAATATGCATAGTGGATAATTCTGAATGATAGTAACTCTAATTGGATAGCTGTATCCAGCAGGGTTCCTTCATGAATTGGTGCTGTGGCCTCTGCTGTTCATATGATATTTATTAATGGTCTTGATGTGTGTGTATGAATAGAATGTCCAAGTCTCTAGAATGCAACCAGTTATCAAGATAAAGCTGTTGGACTATAACCTGGTGTTGTGCGACTTCTCACATTTGTCCACCCCAGTCCAACACCGGCATCTCCATATCACAGATATCAAGAAAACCAGGATGTTCTGAGAAAATTCAAAGAGCAAATATCAAGATAAAGGGAAAGGAGTATCTACAGAGAATACTTCCTGTTCAAAGTATTTCTGCATCTGAACACAGCAGTACTCAATCTGTGGATGGATTTCCAGTCTCAGGCAGCTCCAGATGATCCTCCAAGATTTAACAAATTTATTACTGTTATAATAAGAATAATTCCCTTGATGGCCTTGTGGGTTGTGGATGAAAGGCCCCAACACTCGGTATAGTATTAAGCCGTAGACTGTTCACAACCACTCATAGTATAATAGCTGAATCATGCCTTGATCTCCTTCATGCTGTTCAACAAGGCAATGAGAATCTTGTTTCCTTCAATTCGTCAAAGACAGTTTCTTCATTCCCTCATAAGTGTGACCAAGAAGCACTGCCTTGACCTTTGATGACTTTTCATCTTTGTACTTTTCTGGTCTCCTTTTCTTGTCTCCCAATCTCCTCCATTGCAAAAGCTGCTTCTGAGAAGTTTGGTTTCTTCTTTAGTGCCAAACAATTCTTTCCCGAAAACAACTCCTGAAAAGGAAAGCTTGCTATCTGAGAAGTGATCCATCTCTCATATCTAACCTTCAATCTCTCTCTTTCCATGGCATCTTATCTTGTCTTTTTCATAATTTATCAATACTACTATGGTCACTACTCTGAACGTTCTTCTCTTGTTTCTTCTAAACTCCAAATACATGTTCTTCTTCTGAGGCCCTGTCTGCCCGCTCAGGTGGATGTAAAAGATCTTACGGCACTATTTATAAAAAAGCAGGGGACTTCTCTCTGGTGTTCTGGACAATAGTTACCCCTCAACGAACATCATTAAAAAACAGATTATTTGGTCATTATCACATCACTAGTTGTGAGACCTTGCTGTGCACAAATTGGTTACCACATTTCCTATAGTGACTACACTTTAAAAGTATTTAATTGGCTTTGGGACGTACTGAGGTCATGAAAGACACCATATAAATGGAAGTCTTTTGTGCGTTTCACACCTTTGCAGGGTAACTAGATACAAGCAGTAAATGTGGCCTCGCCAGTGCTGCCCACATCCAGTTAAAAAAGAAGCCACAGGTTATGTGCTTTCATGTCGGCGTGATTTTTTGACAATGTGAATAACATAGAAAAAAAAATCTAAATTTTCCATATAGCTCTAAGAATGGGAATATAATTTCTGTTAGCTTGTCTGCAATTCTTCAGTGAAAAAACAGACTTTTGAGGTACTGTCTGCAGCTGCTGGCAAACATAGCTAATGGAATTTCTGCTGTTTTTGTGTTTGGCAAAAGCCACGGCACTGTTCAATGTCAGAGTTCTTCCTAACCTTAATTAAAAGCTTGTGGTACTTTATTAACTAGCAATTATAATTCCTGTCAGAAGAATGTTCTGAGTTTCTAAAGTAAAAGTTTATCCCGGTTCAAATCCAGGACCTTTCTCTGTTACCAGGCAGAATAGAGTAAAAATAAGGTGGGATTGAGACTGAATCAAAACCAAATGTTATTATTATTGTGGGTTTTACTGCAGTTTAGATTAAATCAGCAACAGCCTCTTTCAGTACAAACGTTATTATTTATTTTCGGCATTTTGTACTGTACCTGCAGAATGGAGTGTTTCGAATCACACTGTCCTGCAACATTCATTTCATTACAATAACACAAGGCTTGTGGATACACTTCAATGTCAGACCCATAAGCAGTTTCAGAAGCTTGTTTTCACAGCTGCCTGTGACTCAGTGTACTTTTCCATCTGAGTCCTGTTATGCAAGTCTGCAGTCGTTGGTTATCTTGAGTCCAAGTTGAAAGCTTCCATTAAGTTTTAACCCTTTAAATGCCCACGGCAAGATTTAGGCAGGTTATAATGACATGGCTATAAACTTTACACAGGTGGGCAATGACGTGCTACGTATTTTAATACACCCCTGCGCGCACTCACACTGACTTAACAATGGATATACAATTGGGGGCAGGGAACTTTGCCTGCCAACAACACGTATTGGAAATTCAAGCGCGTCGTCAGAAAATTATCCCACGTGTCTATTATAATACATCCCTGCACATACTTACAGTGACTAAGAATGGGTGGATAATGACATGGAGTGTATTATAATACATCCATCCCTGCACACACTCACATTGACTCACAATAGGAGGGTGGGATGGCAGGACGCCCAAATTTAGTGAAGGAGAGGTTTGCGTGTGCCCTTCCGTTAATCACAATGAGAGAAGAAGCTAGTAATATAACTATACCGACTATGTATACTGACCTAAGCACATGAGTGAAAAAAAATCTTTAGCCATTAGTAACAATGGCAAATGACAAAAATTCACAAGTTACGTACATAAGTTACGGTGTCCTGGCCAATATTTATCCCTCAACCAACATCACTAAAAAAACAGATTATCTGGTCATTATCATATTGCTGTTTGTGGGAGCTTGCTGTGTGCAAATTGGCTGCCGCATCTCCCACATTAAAACAGTAACTCCACTTCAAAAAGTACTTCATTGACTGTAAAGCGCTTTGAGACGTCCGGTGGTCGTGAAAGGCGCTATATAAATCCAAGTCTTTCTTTCTTTTAACTTAAAACAGAATATTTTGGTAATTGTGACCTTGGGCTGTGTATACTCCTTCTGCTTGCGAGCTGCATTCAATCCCAAAATTGCATCTTAATCAATAATGATACCTGAGCTCTGCATCACTGAGCTTATAGCTGAAGCTGGGCTATGTCCTCTACTCATCCGTTCTTCAGAATATACCCGCCAAGGGGAATGCTGACAGGCTCCGTACTGCTTGATGACAGTACGCCACCTGTTGCCTAATCCAAGGAACAACAGCAACAATAAGCTCCTGGAGTAGCCGGTGATGAGGCCTCCCTGATTAAACCACCTAACCAGACCTGGCTCCAAAGAAGCTGAACTGTTTTTGAAAGCCTTGACATTTTAAGAACTACCCAGCACATTCCTTCTATTGTTATTACTTATTGATGGGGCACGAGCCTAGAAATTGCTGTTAGTGTGTCATTCAGAAGTTAACTGTGGGTTACTAAAAGTCTTTGGGAGTAACAAAGCCTGCTGTTTTACACACAACTTTTCTGTTTCGGTCTGTAGGCTAAAATGCGGGCCATATCTCCTACACAGCTTACCAGCCAAGGAGAAGGGAGAAATGCCAGTCCTCTGAATTTATCTGTGAACTGTAACGAGGAACAAGCACTGGGAAAGCACCTTACTGAGCAAAATCACTGTAGTGTTACAGATTGAGAAAAGCCAGTTTTACACATCAGAGACTGCAAGATCTACTACAAGGATTTATGGAGGGTAGGGCACAATTTCTGGGACTGATGGCACACCTCCTCTCTCTCTCCCTAAGAGTGCCTGGTTCACCAGACCAGTGGTGATGGTGAAAGGAGGCAGCATTAGTCAGCCCCCAAAGTCACAGACATGGATGACTCACATGCAGGGTCCTCGCAATGCACAGCTCAAGCAAGTCTAGCACCACCAGAATCCTTGCAGGTTGTCATTGAAGCCCTGCAGCCAGCCAACATACTTAATTCTTCCACAAGCAAATCACTTAGAAGGAGTGGTAAGTTAGCTGAAACCAAGCACAAGCACCAAGTACTGTGCCAATTCAAGCTGCCAGGGACAATAACTACATTGCACCTGATTTGAACATGCATTGAGTATTTTTTTTTAATTGTCTGAAGCAGAACCTCCGCATAAGAAGATAATAAATGGTAGTTGATGAACTGAGCAAGAAATTGTTGGAAGGGTAGTTTGGGCACAGTTCTTTGGCAGATATGGTTTGCTCCATTCTGAAATGTAGCTGTGACATTTATTGGAAGGCATGTGGAATTAGCACCTAGGGAACCCGTCATCCTTGCTGGTACCACTGCCAATTTCTCATGGCATTTTCCCCTCTTACTCTGTCATGGTTTTGCTATTCTGGTCTTCATGTTGAGGCACCTTTTCAGGGGGGAGTAATGGAGCATGCAGTAGATGACAATTATTCTGGAAACCCTGGGGGGAGTCACAGGTTGTACTGTAAGGCTGCCCCCAATCAGAGCAGACATTTGAAGTGCGGACTAAGCTCCTCTCCCCTCAAGAGATGCCGCTCCTATCCAAGTCAATGGACGTGGTTCCAGTCTGTGCTTACTGTGGGCAGGAATTCTCACTTAGACAGGAATTCCCACCCAAAACTTACCAGAAGTAGCTGAAATCAGTTCAAGTAGCAACACCACTCAAGTAAGAGCTGCGTTGAGGAGGAAGGAAAGGGAATATTACATGGAAGACTGAAAGGTGGAGGGATGAGTGAAAGGGAGAGAAGTAGTGGGTAAAGAGAAGGAGGGAAATGAAGGAGAAAGGAAAGAGGGCACGAATAAAAAGGAAGAAGTTGAGAGTAGTACTTGGGAAGAGGACATAGTCAGCAATGGTACATTGGTAGGGAGGAAGAAGCTGGGACCATTGCTTAGGTAGTTAAGGGGGACGCCTGGATTGTTGCTTTGAGGTGGGGAAGGAAGGAGAGTGCCAGCATTAACTGGGAGGGAGTAGGGAGAGAGAGTGCCAGCATTAACTGGAGGGAGTAGGGAGGGAGAGTGCCAGCATTAACTGGAGGGAGTAGGGAGGGAGAGTGCCAGCATTAACCAGAGGGAGTAGGAGGGAGAGTTCCAGCATTAACCAGAGGGAGTAGGGAGGGAGAGTGCCAGCATTAACCAGAGGGAGTAGGGAGGGAGAGTGCCAGCATTAACTGGGAGGGAGTAAGGAGGGAGAGTGCCAGCATTAACCAGAGGGAGTAGGGAGGGAGAGTGCCAGCATTAACTGAGGGAGTAGGGAGGGAGAGTGCCAGCATTAACCAGAGGGAGTAGGGAGGGAGAGTGCCAGCATTAACTGGAGGGAGTAGGGAGGGAGAGTGCCAGCATTAACTGGGAGGGAGTAGGGAGGGAGAGTGCCAGCATTAACTGGAGGGAGTAGGGAGAGAGAGTGCCAGCATTAACCAGAGGGTGTAGGGAGGGAGAGTGCCAGCATTAACTGGGAGGGAGTAGGGAGGGAGAGTGCCAGCATTAACTGGGAGGGAGTAGGGAGGGAGAGTGCCAGCATTAACTGGAGGGAGTAGGGAGGGAGAGTGCCAGCATTAACCAGAGGGTGTAGGGAGGGAGAGTGCCAGCATTAACTGGGAGGGAGTAGGAGGGAGAGTGCCAGCATTAACTGGAGGGAGTAGGGAGGGAGAGTGCCAGCATTAACCAGAGGGTGTAGGGAGGGAGAGTGCCAGCATTAACTGGGAGGGAGTAGGGAGGGAGAGTGCCAGCATTAACTGGGAGGGAGTAGGGAGGGAGAGTGCCAGCATTAACTGGGAGGGAGTAGGGAGGGAGAGTGCCAGCATTAACTGGGAGGGAGTAGGGAGGGAGAGTGCCAGCATTAACTGGAGGGAGTAGGGAGGGAGAGTGCTAAAATTAAACATGCCACCTGACATATCTGGCAGCTCTTTCTTGTTGTTGCTGGTCCTTTTCTGCCATGTCCAGTGCTAGTGGAACAGTTTCCAGAGTGCAGAACAATCTAAAATTTGGAAAGATAATTTGCAGCAACCCATTTTGAAATGTAGATTCCAGCTTGCTCACTTTAGCCTCTTCAGTAATGCCTGTTCTGAATGTGAAAGGCATTAGTACTGCAATATGGGGCACCTCACTATTAAATATTGGGCTAATTGGCATACCATAATGCTTTAACATTGAAATTACATAGAAACATAGAAACATAGAAGATAGGAGCAGGAGTAGGCCATTCGGCCCCTCGAGCCTGCTCCGCCATTCGATGAGATCATGGCTGATCATCTAAACTCAGTACCCTGTACCTGCCTTCTCCCCATATCCCTTGATACCTTTAGCTTTAAGAAATATATCTAACTCATCCTTGAATATATTTAATGACTTCGCCTCAACTACCTTCTGTGGTAGAGAATTCCACAGGTTCACCACTCTCTGGGTGAAGAAATTCTTCCTAATTTCTGTCCTAAATGGTTTACCCGTTATCCGTAGATTATGACCCCTGGTTCTGGACTCTCCGACCATCGGGAACATTCTTCCTGCATCTAGTTTGTCCAGACCTGTCAGAATTTTATATGTTTCGATGAGATCCCCTCTCATTCTTCTATACTCCAGTGAGTATAAGCCCAATCGACCCAATCTCTCCTCATATGTCATTCCTGCCATCCCAGGTATCAGCCTTGTGAATCTTCGCTGAACTCCTTCCATGACAAGAACATCCTTCCTCAGATAAGGTGACCAAAACTGCACACAGTACTCAAGGTGTGGTCTCACCAAGGCCCTGTACAACTGCAGCAGGACATCCCTGTTCCTATACTCAAACCCTTTCACTATGAAGGCCAACATACCATTTGCCTTCTTCACCGCCTGCTGCACCTGCATGCTTACTTTCAGCGACTGGTGCACAAGGACACCCAGGTCTCGTTGCACTTCCCCTTCTCCCAATCTATTGCCATTCAGATAATAGTCTGCCTTTCTGTTTTTGACACCAAAGTGGATAACCTCGCACTTATCCACGTTATATTGCATCTGCCACGCTTCTGCCCACTCACCCAACCTGTCCAGATCATCCTGGAGTTTCTCGCTATCCTCCTCGCTGCACACACTCCCACCCAGCTTTGTGTCATCTGCAAACTTGGAGATATTACATTTAATTCCCTTATCTAGATCATTAATGTATATTGTGAATAGCTGGGGTCCAAGGACCGATCCCTGCGGTACCCCACTAGTCACTGCTTGCCACTCGGAAAAAGACCCATTAATTCCTACTCTCTGCTTTCTGTCCGCCAACCAGTTCTCTATCCAAGTCAATACCTTGCCCCCAATCCCATGTGCCTTAACTTTACCCGCTAATCTCTTATGCGGGACCTTATCGAAAGCCTTTTGAAAGTCCAAATACACCACATCTACTGGTTCTCCCTTATCTTTTTTCCCAGTTACATCCTCAAAAAATTCCAGTAGATTAGTCAAGCACGATTTACCTTTTGTAAATCCATGTTGACTTTGTCCGATCCTGTCACTGTTTTTCAAATGCTCAGCTATTACATCCTTTATAATGGACTCTAACATTTTCCCCACTACCGATGTCAGGCTTACCGGTCTGTAATTCCCCGCTTTCTCTCTACCACCCTTTTTGAATAGTGGGGTAACATTAGCTACCCTCCAATCCATGGGTACAGTTCCAGATTCCATCGAATGTTGGAAGATGATCAGCAATGCATCTACTATTTCTAGGGCCACTTCCTTAAGTACCCTAGGATGTAGATTATCAGGCCCTGGGGATTTATCGGCCTTCAATACCGTCAATTTCCCTAACACCATTTCCCTGCAAATACTGATTTCTTTCAGTTCCTCCCTTTCATCAGACCGTATGTTCTCCAACATCTCTGGGAGGTTATTTGTGTCCTCCTTTGTGAAGACAGAACCAAAATATGCATTTAATTGGGCTGCCATTTCTTTGTTCCCCATTATAACTTCCCCCGCTTCTGACTGCAAGGGACCTACACTTGATTTCATTAATCTTTTTCTCTTCACATATCTATAAAAGCTCTTACAGTCAGTTTTTATGTTCCCAGCAAGCTTACTTTCATATTTTATTTTCCCCTTCTTAATTAATCCCTTTGTCCTCCTTTGTTGAATCCTAAACTGCTCCCAATCCTCAGGGCTACCGCTTTTTCTGGCTAATTTATATGCCCTCTCCTTGGATCTTATGTTATCCCTAATTTCCCTTGTTAGCCACGGTTGAGTCACCCTTTTTGTTTTATTCTTATGCCACACTGGGATGTACAAATTCTGTAGTTCATCCATGCAGTCTTTGAATGTTTGCCATTGCCTATCCACCGTCAACCCCTTGAGTGATATTCCCCAATCAATCCTACCCAATTCGCACCTCATACCATCGTAGTTTCCTTTATTTAAATTCAGGACCCCAGTCTCTGATTCAACTACTTCACTCTCCATCCTAATGAAGAATTCTATCATATTATGATCACTCCGACCCAAGGGGCCTCATACAACAAGATTACGTTTCTCTTCAATCAGCAATTTTGCAATAGGTGGTACATGCATGATAAGTGAACATTATGCCATATCCCTTACAATGCTCTGCAAGTGATTTCTAAGCTATGGTCATTTTGAGCCCTGTACTTCAGATCTTTTGGCCTGCCATCATTTTTCCATCCATTTCATGGGAGAGAGCTTCTGAAGATGTTAATGTTTAGCTGCCATTGTACCTAGTTAATGGTGATGTTCTCTTTCCTTTGCATTTGGATTGAATTGGAATGAAACTGGCTTTGTGTTAAATGTCAGTGAAGCCCAGATATGTCAGTCAATCTGAAGTGGTTTCTATTTGTTTGCTCCATTCCATCCCAGGAAATACCTTGTAAGGATTTTCTGAGATGTACCAATAAGAGACATGGGGGGAAAAATTCAGTGTCGCCCCGTTTGGGGCGCAATTATCAGCCGGGCGCAAAGATTAGCGCCTGGTGCTAATTATCGCCTCCGACTGCAAACTTGACTTTTATCGCCCCTGGAGGTGATTGGAGCGCTAAATCAGGCACTACACATCTGTCTTAAGGCGCAAAGGCCGAGGAGCGAGGCGCTACCTCAGAGCGCTGGCGAAGCTCATGTGATGTCAGCAATGGAACACAGACACAATGGCCCCGGCCAGTTCTTAAAGGGGAGGATTGATCTTGCTTTCCATCCACATCCTGCTCATTGCAGCCTTGAATCTCGGCCTGGAGAGACCTGTACATCAAATCTGCTGGAAAGAACAATGGAGAGGCCCAGGGAAAGAGCTCAGAGTGCAGCCCCCACAGTCTCTTTTAAATCGATACAAGGAAGGGCAACTCAAAATGAACCTGCAAAGTGCTGCTCAGTACCCAAAACTCCTTCACACAGTGTTGAATCTCTCCAGAAGTCTCTCTCTTGCTCTCTCAGAATGCGTGGTTCAAAAATGTCGCCAACAAAAAAAGGCAGGAAGCAGTCGCCTTTAAATAGCGCTCCCCCAGTCCCTTCCTGACTGCAAAACGCTCCCCTCAACCTGTCGTTGCTAGCGGCAGGCGGTAAGGCAGGGGGCACCACTCAATATCCACCCCGGGGTGCTACCGGGGCATTGCGCACTCGACTGACGTCACGATCTGCCGGCGCAGGAGATCGTGGCGGTAGTGTTTAGTGCCGCCTGCAAAATGTCTAGTTAATTTCGCGAGCGGCGCAAACATTGCCGCGCCTGGGTGCTAGTTGCTTTGCGCCCCATTAGTGCCCTCTTAAGACGCTAACGGGAGGCGCAACCAACTGAATTTTTCCCCCATGCTCATTAACAGTCCGATGTGCTGCAGAGTGATGTTAACTAACTTCAGTGGTGCTCTTTGAGGGGGGAGCATACATGTATATGATGTTACTGACTGACAGCTGCCTTTATAATATTACAGCCTTGTCCTCATCAAGGTATGTGATGTTAGTGCTCGTAAATTTCACTTTTCCATTTTGGGCATCTGAGGGGTAATTCTGTAAGGCAGGAACATTCACACTCTATGTAAGTACATGGGAGTGATATACTGGCCCCAATAATAACTCAGAGGCACATTGGTCGCGAGGGGAGGGGCGATAATGGGTGGGAAATCCAGAAGAACTTTCCGACTAAATATAATATTACTTCCGGGTATGGCGCCAAATGCAACGGGTGTGGTGCGGACCCGCATGTCACGGTCTCAACTGGAGCATTTAAAGGGCCAATCCCATGAAATTTGGAGGAGTTAGGAGTCTGCACAAAGAGAGGGAGAAGTTTCATTATGGATTCAGGATGGTCAACAGCTGCACCTCGATTTAATGATGCATCACTCGATGCACTGCTGGGCACAGTGAAGAGTCAGAGAGAGATGCTCTTCCCCAGCAACGGGAGGAAGAAACCTGCTGCTGCAACAAAGAAGCTGTGGCTGGAGGTAGCCCAGGAGGTCAGCAGCAAGCATTGTGCCATGCTCATGGATTCAGTGCAGGAAGTGCTGTAATGAGCTAACCAGTCAGGAAAGGTGAATACAGTAGGACATTCACCTACACGGCCCCTCCCCCCACTCGGCCTTGTCACGCCTACTCCATCACATAACTCTTCACACCTACTTACCTTGCACGCCCACCCATCCTTCTATTTTCATGCACTTCCTCTCATCCCCATGTATTCATCCACCACTGCCACTCATCCTGAACCTTATGCAATTTGATGCCTGTCCCTGATAGTCACCCTCACCCAATGCACGCATCCATCAGGTGAACACATTCCATTACAGTCAGTTCTTTCTCCCATTGCAGGAGAAGTTAGTGCAAAACACAAGGGTGAGGGAGAGAACCTGGTGGTCCTCCACAGATTGTGCAGTTGGCAGCTGCAGAGGAGGAAGCACTGGAGATCTGAAGCATTTTGGGGTCCCTGACCATCGGAGCTGGAGAGATGGGGACCTCCCAGCTACCTGGTGGCAGAATTAATTATCAGTGAGCAACATGATGTCATACAACACTCAGTCATGTTGACTTGATTTCAGCAGCGAGTGAAATATGATCATTTTCATAATATTAAGTTGCAACATTCTTACCTTGCCTCCGCCAGGGCCTTCACTCGTACAGCAGCAGTCAGTGAACCTCCCAATGAATCCTCAGAGGAGCTGAATCCTTCTGAGGGTGCACCATCACAGGACTCATGCAGACCATGCATCAGCTCAGATACTCGCACTTTGGTGGGTCCAGTTAGGCAGGCAGTTAGGATTTCACCTGGTAACTCACAGTTCACAAGTGAGCGAGAGCAGACGGTGGTGGCAGGGACAGCTGTGGAGAGTCCGTGACAGAGGGCACAGCCCTCTCCAAGCTCCGCTCAGCTGGACACAATGCCATACCCCGGGAGCCGTCGATGAAAAGGAGAATCATTCAGGGCAGCAGAAAATTTGCAACGTACTGGCAGGCCTTCTGCGCACACTGTCCACGATTGCAGAGAGAATGGAGGAGTCCACCCCAAGCATGAGGGTGTTGATGTCACAGGGCATGGCGACAATGTCTTCTTGCAAGGATAGATTGGCCAACTTTGTGGAATATTAATCATGACAATCAAATGAGTTCATGCAGGCCTTGAGCACAGCCGTGCAGACTCTGGATGCCAACATGTCTGGCGCCTTCAATAGGATGACAGACACCTTAGCCTTGGCCTTACAGTGTGTCATGATCTGCACCAAGCTGCACTCTAGCAGAATGGTAAGAGTGAAGTGTGGCTGGCCCATGAGAGGGATGATGGTGAAAGGGGACATGGAAGGGGCAAGTGCATGAATTAACCTCCCAACGCAAGTACTCTCTACATTCCCATTTCCCAGTGGGAGGTAAGGAAGCAGCTGTGAGCACTGAGTATTTATTGCTGTTGTATGCCTGATTTTTAATGAGCCCCATGAACTACCATTCATTCTTCTTGCCTTGGTTTCAATGGCGAGTTTCAGGAAGCCTGGGAATCTCATGCATGAGCTGTTAAATTTAAATGCCAGTTAAAATATTGACGGAATACACTCATTTAAATATTCAAATCGCTAACCCGCCTCTCCCGAGGGTCTTATGCACATGCAGCCGAACGTGCCCTAGTTAAATCCAGAAGTTGGCACGTTGGAGCCAGCTACCTGACACACTGTCATTTTCACCAAATTTAACCCCCCCAGCCGCACCTAAACCCACAATGTTAAAATTACCCCCGCTGTCAGCAATGCCTCACAACTGCTGGAAAGGTTGATTGGTAAATATTTTAGTGCAGCGTAGCCGCATTGCGGGGCTGGAGGCCATTTGCCTGCTGGTTCTGACAGAAGCCAGCAAGCCTCCATTTCGCTGACAGTCAGCATCACTACAGATCTTCAGCAGCATATACTTTCCTATTCTGATTTGGAGCAAGTGCTGATTCCCAGGCGGAAGTCCCAGCTGCCACACGCCCAAAATATTTAAGACATCTGAACTGGAAAAACAGCTGGGTTCAGCCAAGGTCAAGTTGGGTGCTCATCTGAAGCACACCATCTGATTTTTGCTGAAGAGATGGGAGAGGGGCAGACAATCATCGGGTCTGAACTGTAGTAAAATATTCACTTTTTAGGTTTACAAGATCATGAGATCACAGGATAGGTTCAGATGGAGACCCTTCAGCCAATTTGATCTCATTCTTCTAGTACCCCAACCACACCATCTTCCATGAGAGCATCCAGCTGTTAGAAGAGTGTAGGACCTAGGATAACATCTGCAAGAACACAATGGATCTTAATTTGCTGTCAAAATAACAGTGTGGCTAATAGTGCTCGCTGTTATTTATGCGCAAATGGTACAGGAACTTCAGGCAAGGGGCAGATGTGGGGTTAAACTCAAAAGTCCAAAAGTTGCTGTCCGAGTTGTACTGCTCCGCCATTAGCTTTGTGAAAATGGCATCTTGCTGTCTGCCTCACCAATGAAATACATTGAATGGTGTGAAGTTGCTGTATTTGTGCGGTTGATCTGAGCTAAATTCGCCACAGAAAGTTAAGCCTTGTCTATTTCAGTCTAAGTACTCTTTTAATGATGTGCTAAGTGTTAATTACTGGCAGTTAACCTCTCTGGCACTAAAGAATAATTATTACAAGTGTAGAGTCTCATTCCTTCAGGTTTTAATTGTTGTTGGAGATTTTTTAAATGTAAAATTTTAATTTTTTTATCTTTTCCTTTCTGTCTCTTTTCTCTCTCTCTTACTCCAATCTTTCTATCCCTCTCTCTATTTCTCTTTCTGTACCTGATTTGACATTGAACTCACCCAATCTAACTGACACTTCCTTCTCAGACCTTGCGCTGTTAATTTCACAATCCTTCAATCTGATTGGTTAAGGAGATACACAGTTGCTTGCCCTGTTCACCCAGGTCCCAGATGCCCAGATTCCCTCATTGCGATGTTATCAGCTCACACTTTCACTAACTTGCCAGGCTAAAAATTAAGGGGGAAAAACTTGATGCTTTGTGCCTCCCATTAGCGCCCACAGAGGGCGCTAATGGGGCGCAAAGCAACTAGCACCCAGACATGGCGATGTTTGCGCCGATCGCGAAATTGACCAGACATTTTGCGGCGGCGCTAAACACTACCGCCACAATCTCCTGCGCCGGCAGATCGTGACGTCAGTCGAGCGTGCAATGCCCCGGTAGCGCCCCGGACCGTATATTGAGTGGCGCCCCCTGCCTTAGCACCTGCCGTTAGCAACGACAGGTTGAAGGGAGTGTTTTGCAGTCAGGAAGGGACTGGAGGAGCGTTATTTAAAGGCGACCGCTTCCTGCCTTTTTTTGTCGGCGACATTTTTGCACCACGCATTCTGAGAGAGAGAGAGAGATTCAACGCTGTGTGAAGGAGTTTTGGGTACTGAGCAGCACTTTGCAGGTTCATTTTGATTTGACCTTCCTTGTATCAATTTAGAAGAGACTATTGGGGCTGCACTCTGAGCTCTTTCCCTGGGCCTCTCCATTGTTCTTTCCAACAGATTTGATGTACAGGTCTCTCCAGGCTGAGATTCAAGACTGCAATGAGCAGGGTGTGGATGGAGAGCAAGATCGACCCTCCCCTTTAAGAACTGGCCGGCACCAGTGTGTCTGTGTTCCATTGCTGACTGACATCACATGAGCATCTCCAGCGTTCTGAGGTAGCACCTCGCTTCTCAGCGTTAGTGCCTTAAGAGAGGTGTGTAGTGCCTGATTTAGCGCTCCAATCACTTCCAAGGGCGATAGAAGCCAAGTTTGTAGTCGGAGGCGATAATTAGCGCTAGGCGCTAAACTTTGTGCCCAGCCGTTAATTGCGCCCCAAACGGGGCGATACCGAATTTCTCCCCCTAAAAACCTAAACGTGCAAGAACAAATCTAACTAACAGCAGATGCCGTTAGATGCCCTGCCACAGCAATATCTGGGCCAATATAACAAGTTCAATTGTGCAGCTGCAGTATCTTGGTGAGTTTATCATTAATTTTCACTTTTATGTGGCTTTTTTGAACTTGTTTTTGATGGGGTAAGCATGTTCAGGGCAGTGCTGAACACAAATGAATGGTTCATTTGTACATTGGCTCGACATTATAAAACATTTTTAGTCATGTCTGCTTTTTTAAATAATATTAGCAAAGGCAGGAGATTCTAGTTCTGAGTGCCAAATTAGGTACAGTTTAGTGCTATGGATCTATGCTCATTGGCACCTGGGTTAAGACTGTCCAAACTCATTTTCTACAAGGCTCTTAAGACAGCAGAGAGAAAGGACTGTCATCCTATCAGCCTAGGGTGATTTAAAAGCCAGATTTCAGAGGTGAAAAGAAAGGATTAATTCATTGTGCCGCTCATTGTCCCAAATTTTGTTGATCATTTTTGGATAGTGAGATTAAACACAAACTAAAATAGCCATTACATTTTGCTTTGATTGTAGGTCTAACCACACTTTTTATATATTTTACGTAAAACTAGTACTGTTTCAATTCAAAATTAAGCTGAAAATAACTTTTGGAGTTCAATAATATTGTTACATATTAAACCGGAATCCAGACAAATAAATACCTCGACTTTGACTTGCCAACAGCTGGCTGGAGTTCCAGCTGAGTGCTAATGACCCAACAGACTTTTCTCTGAGCGATAAAGAATCACAGAGGATCAAGGGCATAACAGTTTTTTTGGAATTACTGGAACATGTTGAAATGTTAAATAGAACAAGCAGCCCAGTCCAGAGAAGTTAAAGAGGTACATTTTCTTTATTCTCAGGGTGTGGGTGATGCTGGGAAGGACGAATTTATTAGCTATCCTTAGTGACCCTGAGAAGGTGGTAGTTAGTCTTCTTCTTGAACTGTTGCAGTTCTTGTCGTAATGTTGCGCCCACCATGATAAAGTATCTTGCATGACTTTTTACCATGTTCACATGCAGAGGACCCAAAGGGGGTACAGTAGTTTTCAATTTTGCCCCTTGGGCAATAAATTGGTAGAGTGGATCGCCCACCTGTTGTAGAATGCACCCGGTTTTCATCAAAGGGATGAATAACAGGCGGTTCTATAACCAGTGGGCAATCCCCTTCAACAGCTTAGGCTTCAGGTGGCAAAGGTGAACATTATTCCCAAATAGTTTGATCAACACCCTGGTCCTATTATTCCAGCAATGATTAGACCTGACACTACAAGTTGTTTGATTTTAGCATAGTTTCAATAACATTGCTTTGTGGTAGAGGACTGGTTGACAAATGGGTTGGAATGCTGCTCCTTCACTTTTGGGAGGTGTGCTCAAATCCAGCCTAGATTGATGGAATGAAAACCATCTCATCCTGCTAGTTGTAAGAGCACTACATGGGATTTGGTAATCCCAACTTCATTCATGGGGGAAAAGGCTCACAGCAGAAAAAAGACATACTGATAGACCAGTTGGCCCAATATCAGTTGTGGGCAAATGGTTGAAATTCTTAATTCAAGATCAAATTAATGAACATTTGAGATGCATGGAACAATCAAGGACAGCCAGATTGGTTAAAGAAAATTTTTGTTTGACGAATTTAATATATATTTTTGAAGAAGTGACTGATTGTATCAATAAAGGGAAGGCAGTAGATGTAGTGTATATGGATTTACAGACAGCATAGGAGGCTTGTTACAAATTTTCAAGGTTATAGTGTAAGGGGAGCAGCAACGAAGTGGATGGAAAGTTGATTGAGGGACAGGAAATAAAGGGTTATGATTAATGGGTGTTGCTTGGATTGGAGAAAGTTTGGAAGTGATGTACTTCAGAGGTCAGTGCACTGTCGACTTTTATTCTTTCTCGTATATATATGATTTGGACTTGGGTATGGGGAACGTGTCATCAAGATCTAACAACATAAAAGTAAGGTGTATGGCAAACAGAGAAATGTACGGTAAAAGTCTTTAGGAGGGCATAGGTTAGTGGAATGGGCAGACAGGTAGCAGATACAATTTACAGGAGAGAAGTGCGAGTTAATGTATTTTGGGAGGAAAATCAAGAAATTAGAGTATGTGCACAATGGAAGGACACTGAAGGGTGCAAAGGAACATAGAGACCTGAGAATTCCTTGAAAGTGCAATGCAGGGAATTAAAACCATAAAAAGGACAAAAGCTTGCTGGGTTCTATAAATAGGGAAATAGAATACAAGGGCAAACTAATGATAAATTTGTACAAGGAAATGAATACAAAGGTAGTATACTGTGTAGTGTTTTGGGCTTATACAAAAGGACATTAAAGCCAGAGAGAAATTCACCAGGATGATTCCAGTGGTGAGAAACGATGATTATGAGGACTAGAGATTATGTCCAGTGGAACACAGAAAGGTTAAGAAGATATTTAATAGTGGTTACTAAAATTCTGAAGGGTTTTGATAGGATGAATACGGAAAGACTATTTCCATTGATTGGGGAGTTGGGGACAAAGGGTCATCAACTTAACATAATCACTAAAAGAGTGAGGAGCGTGATTAGGAAATATTTATTTGTGTACATGGCTGTTATAGCTTGGAATTCAGAGTACAGTAATGCTAGGGCATATACATAACATAAGAAATAGGAGCAGGAGTAGGCCATTTGGCCCTTCGAGCCTGCTCCGCCATTCAATAAGATCATGGCTGATCTTCTACCTCATCTCCACTTTCCTGAACTATCTCCATATCTCTTGATTCCCATAATAATCAAATATCTATCGATCTCGGTCTTGAATATACTCAATGACTGAGCCTCCACAGCCCTCTGGGGTAGAGAATTCCAAAGATTCACCACCCTCTGAGTGAAGAAATTTCTCCTCATCTCATTGCTAAATGGCCAACCCCTTATTCTGATAATTTGACCCCTGGTTCTAGACTCCCCAGCCAGGGAAGCATCCTCCCTGCATCTATCCTGTCAAGCCCTGTAAGAATTTTGTATGTTTCAATGAGATCACCTCTCATTCTTCTAAACTCTAGAGAATATAGGCCTAGTCTACTCAATCTGTCCTCATAAGACAATCCCCCCCATCCCAGGAACCAGTCTGGCGAACCTTCGTTGTACTCCCTCTATGGCAAGTATATCCTTCCTTAGGTAAGGAGACCAAAACTGTACACAATATTCCAGGTGTGATCTCACCAGGGCCCTATATAATTGCAGTAAGACATCTTTACTCTTATACACAAATCCTCTTGTAATAAAGGCCAACATACCATTTGCTTTCCTAATTGCTTGCTGTACCTGCATGTTAACTTTCAGTGATTCGTGTACAAGGACACCCAGGTCCCTCTGAGCATCAACATTTCCCAATTTCACACCATTTAAAAAATATTCTGCTTTTCTATTTTTCCTACCAAAGTGGATAACTTCACATTTCTCCACTTTATATTCCATTTGCCATGTTCTTGCCCACTCACCTGTCTATATAGCTTATATAAGGGGATATAGCCTGTCTATATCCCCTTGAAGCCTCCTTGCATCCTCTCACAACTTACATTCCCACCCAGCTTTGTATCATCAGCAAACTTGCATATATTACATTTGGTCCCCTCATCCAAATCATTGATGTAGATTGTGAATAGCTGAGGCCCAAGCACTGATCCTTGCGGTACCTCACTAGTTGCAGCCTGCCAACCTGAAAATGACCCATTTATTCCTACTCTCTGTTTTCTGTCCATTAACCAGTCCTCAATCTATGCTAGTATATTTCCCCCAATCCCATGAGCCCTAATTTTGTTTAATAACCTCTTGAATGCCTTCTGAAAATCCAAAAACATTACATCCACTGGTTCCCCCTTATCTATTCTGCTAGTTACAACCTTAAAAAACTCTAACAGATTTGTCAAACACGATTTCCCTTGCATAAATCCGTGTTGACTCTGCCCAATCCTATTATTATTTTCTAAGTGCCCTGTTACCACGTCCTTAATAATAGATTCTACCATTTTCCCTACTACTGATGTCAGGCTAACTGGTCTGTAGTTCCCCTTTTTCTCTCTCTCTTATTTCTTAAATAATGGGGTTACATTTGCTATCTTCCAATCTGCAGGAACCGTTCTAGAATCTATGGAATTTTGGAAGATGACAACCAATGCATCCACTATCTTTATAGCCTACTCTTTCAAAACCCAAGGATGTAGGCCATCAGGTCCAGAGGATTTATTGGCTTTCAGTCCCATTAATTTCTCCTGCACTACTTTTTGACTAATACTAATATCTTTCAGTTCCTCATTCTCGCTAGACCCTTGGTTGTCCACTATTTCTGGGAACTTCTTTGCGTCTTCTTCTGTGAAGACAGACACAAAGTATTTGTTTAATTTCTCTGCCATTTCCTTATTCCCCATTATAATTTCTCCTATCTCAGCTTGTAAGGGACCCACATTTACTTTTGCTAATCTTTTCCTTTTTACATTCCTATAGAAGCTTTTACAGTCTGTTTTTATGTCTCTCGCTAGTTTACTCTCATATTCTATTTTCCCTTTCTTGATCAATTTCTTGGTCCTCCTTTGCTGAATTCCAAAAATCCTCCCAATCCTCAGGCTTACTATTCTTTTTGGCAGCATTAGAAGCCTCTTCTATGCTGCCAAATCTAATACTATTTTTAACTTCTCTTGTTAGCCACGGTTGGACCACTTTTCCTGTGGGGTTTTTGTGCCTTAAAGGAATGTATATTTGTTGTAAATTATGTATTAATTCTTTAAATGCTAGCCATTGCACGTCCACTGTCATGCCTTTTAACATACTTTCCCAATCTACCTTAGCCAACTCGCCTCTCATACCTACGTAGTTTGCTTTGTTTAGATTTAAGACCCTAGTTTCGGATTTAACTAAGTCACTTTCAAACTCGATATAAAATTCTATCATTTTATGGTCACGCTTCCCTAAAGGCCCCTTTACAACAAGGTTATTGATTAACCCTTTCTCGTTGCACAATACTAGATCTAAAATAGCCTGTTCCCTAGTTGGTTCCTCAACATACTGATCTAGAAATCGATCTTGTATACATTCCATGAATTCGTCCTCCACACTATTACTGCAAATTTGGTTTGCCCAGTCTATATGTAGATTAATGTCCCCCATGATTACTGTATTATCCTTGTTACATGCACCTCTAATTTCCTGATTTATACTCTGCTCTACATTACAACTACTGTTTGGGGGCCTATAAACAACTCCCACCAATGTTTTCTGCCCCTTGCTGTTTCTTAGCTCCACCCAAACTGATTCTACTTATTGATTTTCTGAGCTAAGATCCTTTCTCTCTACTGTCTTTAGCCCATCCTTTATTATCAGGGCTACCCCTCCTCCTTTTACATTTTGGAATGGGTGGGTGTGCTCCTTGAGGAATTGGTCCTATAGTCTAACAATAAACTCACATCATTTAATGGCAGCTAAAATTTAAGTCCAAGTCTTTCTCTAGTAAAGTGAACAATGTTTTATATGTTGTTCCTGTCTATGCCTGATGTATACGGGATGTGAATGTGACTGAATTCAAAAGGAAGAACATAATTTGGCTGTAATCTTCTCTTAAGGAGCTATTCTAATGTAGCTAGAATTAAAGGAGAGCCACACTCAAGTAGAGAACTGGGATCTTCGAGCAACACACTCTTTTTCCTGTACCTGTGTCCTTCCCATCCCTGTTCGAGGATCGATCAGAAGAAGTCGTGTTTTCCGTGTCTTCATAAGTCACGCTCAGAACCCACAAAGATTCTGCTTGGAGTCTCGGGGTTCTCTTCCTCTGTATTATACCATGTCAGTGACAGCAGGAGAAGCATGTACAGTACCTGCCACCAACAACACGCCATCCGTACAAAAGACCCTTGAAATGGCATCACTCCGGACAGGGTTTTTTGTTCATAGGTAATTTATTACCTGATATTTAACCAATATGATTGGAGTAAGTTTCACAGTCATGTCATAAAGCCTAACATCTACAAAGAAATCTGACCCACTGTGTCGTAATGATTAGTATGTTCAAAATTTCTTTTTATTTTCCTGCTCATTTTCTCAGTTCAATGCCAAAGAAAGGCAGTCAGATGTGGGTACTGTCTTATGAGACAATCATACAGTATGAAATGCTCAGATTTACTGTAATGAATCATGTGACAGCCTTTGGTGCTGTTGCAGATGTTGAAGCACACAACCAATCATTGCACTGTTTGATGCTGATGTTATGGCTGTTCAGATATGAGCTCTAGATTGAGGAGACTGAATTCTATTTACTGCACTCAGATAACACAGCTCCATACTGTGTGTTTTCTTACATAGTTTCTATAATCAGAAGATCACATTTAGGTGGTAGTTTGTGGCGCTGAATTGTAACACACCTAAATGTGATCTTCCTTTCAAATGTCTTTCTCTTTGTGCCCTGCTGTAAGCTTTATCCCCAACTAGTTACTTTAGCTTGGCCCTGCTCATGTAATGTTTCCCTCTGCCTCTTCTGCAGGCTTGCAATTGCAGCCCCACTGCCAGATGTCCTACCTGACTGAGATATTCTGCTGCTCTGCACAGATATTTCCCAACCCTGCTCTGATTCCTGGCAGCTCCACGCCCCAATTCCCCACCCCTCTGCAGCCATGGCTCTGCTCTCTGAGGGGTCAAATTAAACAGGATTAGACTGCAAACATGCTCGCACAGCCAGGCTTAGAAAACCAAACAGCAGTGGAAAAGCATTGGCAGATTTTATTTGTAGGCCCCAGGGCTGAATTTCTCTTGGCTACATTTAACAAATTCACCTGAATTTGTGAATGAATGCATCAAAATGTCCTGCAATACTTTTTTGGAGCAACTTAAAAATATTTAGTCCAAGGTAATAAAATGAGGGGCATGTATGTCATACTTAATTAGAAAAATAGAGGTTGTACAAGAAGGAAACAAAACTTATTAAATTTAATATTATAGTTTCTGAGTTTGATTTATATTTAAGCAATATTCCTTGCCAAGATGCATTAATAAATTAAGCATTTATTACAATGTTTTGATAACTGTATATGCATTGCATTATTGGCTTTCTTTCTTTGTCCAATTAGCGCTGTTTCAATACAATAATGTATTTGAATTTCTGTAACACAATTCTCCATTGCAACCATTCAAGCTCCCCAGCTATGAAGATTCCCATAAACAAACTGGCCTGGTTGTGTAATGGGTGAAAATGTACACTCTTCCATGCCTATTGCGACAGTTGCAGGCTCCAGTAACAGGAAGAACTTTGTAAATGTTGGTGTAAGTGAATAATTAGCTCAATTAAAGTTGCATGTTGCCAGCCTTTTTTCTAATGGCCTTCTTGGGAATAGCAGTTCTGATTCAAACATTTAAAGTAAGTAAACAAGCAATCTACATTAAGAAGTAAGTAGTTATCTTCAGGTTCTTCCTCCTGCCATTCACCTTTCTCCATCCTTGGGAGACAGCAGATAACTTGTTCCCAGCCTCTGCAAAATCACTCGCTAAGTGATTTCCCAAGAGTAATATAAGTTTTAGAGTTTAGAAAAAAATTGGTTAAGAAGACCTCATGAAAGTATATCATTATAAATGGTAGAGTGGTTCCTAACATTCCATTTCAAAACATAGAAACATAGAAAAATAGGAGCAGGAGTAGGCCATTCGGCCCTTCGAGCCTGCTCCACCATTCAATATGATCCTGGTTGATCCTCTATCTCAATACCATATTCTCGCTCTCTCCCCATACCCCTTGACGCCTTTTGCATCTAGAAATCTATCTATCTCTTTCTTAAATATATTCAGTGACTTGGCCTCCACAGCCTTCTGTGGTAGAGAATTCCATAGGTTCACCACCCTCTCAGTGAAGAAATTTCTCCTCATCTCAGTCCTAAATGTCCTACCCCGTATCCTGAAACTGTGACCCCTTGTTCTAGAGCCCCCAGCCAGGGGAAACATCCTCCCTGCATTCAGTCTGTCTAGCCCTGTCAAAATTTTATACGTTTCAATGACATCCCCTCTCATTCTTCTAAACTCTAGTGAATACAGGCCTAGTCGACCCAATCTCTCCTCAAATGACAGTCCTGCCATCCCAGGAATCAGTCTGGTGAACCTTCGCTGCACTCCCTCTATGGCAAGTATATCCTTTCTTAGGTAAGGAGACCAAAACTGCACACAGTACTCCAGGTGTGGTCTCACCAAGGCCCTGTATAACTGTAGTAAGACATCCTTGCTCCTGTACTCAAATCCTCTTGCAATGAAGGCCAACATACCATCTGCCTTCCTAACTGCTTGCTGCACCTGCATGTTTGCTTTCAGTGACTGGTGAACAAGGATACCCAGGTCCCTTTGTACATCAACATTTCCTAATCTATCACCATTTAAATAATACACTGCCTTTCTGTTTTTCCTTCCGAAGTGGATAACTTCACATTTATCCACGTTATACTGCATCTGCCATGTATTTGCCCACTCACTCAACCTGTCTAAATCGCCTTGAAGCCTCTTTGCATCCTCCTCACAACTCATAATCCCACCTAGTTTCATGTCATCAGCAAACTTGGAAATATTACATTTGGTTCCCTCATCCAAATCTTTGATATATATTGTGAATAGCTGGGGCCCAAGCACTGATCCCTGCGGTACCCCACTAGTCACCGCCTGCCACCCCAAAAAAGACTCATTTATTTCTACTCTCTGTTTCCTGTCTGTTATCAATTTTCAATCCATACCCCCAATATATTACCCCCAATCCCATGTGCTTTAATTTTGCACACTAACCTCTTATGTGGGACTTTATCAAAGGCCTTCTGAAAATCCAAATACACCACATCTACTGGTTCTCCCTTATCTATTCTACCAGTTACATCCTCAAAAAACTCCAGTAGGTTTGTCAAACACGATTTCCCTTTCATAAATCCATGTTGACTTTGTCTAATCCCATTGATATTTTCTAAGTGTCCTGTTATCACATCCTTTATAATAGACTCTAGCATTTTCCCTACTACTGATGTTAGGCTAACCGGTCTGTAGTTCCCTGTTTTCTCTCTCCCTCCTTTTTTAAATAGTGGGCTTACATTTGCCACCCTCCAATCTGCAGGAAATGTTCCATAATCTATAGAATTTTGGAAGATGACAACCAATGCATCCACTATTTCCATGGCTACCTCTTTTAGTACTCTGGAATGCAGATTATCAGGCCCTGGGGATTTATCGGCTTTCAGTCCCATTAATTTCTCCAGCACTATTTTTTTATTAATACTAATTTCCTTTAATTCCTCCTTCTCACTAGACACTTGGGGGGGGAAAATTCAGTATCGCCCCGTTTGGGGCGCAATTATCGGCCGGGCACAAAGATTAGCGCCTGGCGCTAATTATCGCCTCCGACTGCAAACTTGACTTTTATCGCCCCTGGAGGTGATTGGAGTGCTAAATCAGGCGCTACACATCTGTCTTAAGGCGCAAAGGCCGAGGAGCGAGGCGCTAACTCAGAGCGCTGGCGAAGCTCATGTGATGTCAATCAGCAATGGAACACAGACACAATGGCGCTGGCCAGTTCTTAAAGGGGAGGGTTGATCTTGCTTTCCATCCACATCCTGCTCATTGCAGCCTTGAATCTTGGCCTGGAGAGACCTGTACATCAAATCTGCTGGAAAGAACAATGGAGAGAACCAGGGAAAGAGCTCAGAGTGCAACCCCCACAGTATCTAAATAGATACAAGGAAGGGCAAATCAAAATGAACCTGCAAAGTGCTGCTCAGTACTCAAAACTCCTTCACACAGCATTGAATCTCTCCAGAAGTCCCTCTCTCTCTCTCTCTCTCAGAATGCGTGGTTCAAAAATGTCACCAACAAAAAAAGGCAGGAAAGCGGTCACCTTTAAATAGCGCTCCCCCAGTCCCTTCCTGACTGCAAAACGCTCCCCTCAACTTGTCGTTGCTAGCGACAGGCGGTAAGGCAGGGGGCGCCACTCAATATCCGCTCCGGGGCGCTACCGGGGTGTTTCGCACTCTACTGACGTCACGATCTGCCGGCGCAGGAGATCATGGCGGTAGTGTTTAGCGCCGCCGCAAAATGTCTACTTAATTTCGCGAGCGGCGCAAACATCGCCGCGCCCGGGCGCTAGTTGCTTTGCGCCCCATTAGCGTCCTCTTAAGGCGCTAACGTGAGGCGCAACCAACTGAATTTTTCCCCCTTGGTTCCTTAGCATTTCTGGAAAGTTATTTGTGTACTCTTCTGTGAAGACAGAACCAAAGTATTTGTTTAATTGCTCAGCCATTTCCTTGTTCCCAATTATAAATTCTCCCATTTCTGACTGTAAGGGACCTACATTTGTCTTCACTAATCTTTTTCTTTTACATACTTGTAGAAACTTTTACAGTCTGCTTTTATGTTCCTTGCAAGTTTACTCTCATACTCTATTTTTCCCCTCTTAATCAATCTCTTGGTCCTTTTTTGCTGAACTCTAAACTGCTCCTAATCCTCAGGCTTGCTACTTTTTCTGGCAACTTTATATGACTCCTCTTTGGATCTAATACTATCCTTAATTTCTTTTGTTAGCCATGGTTGGGCCACTTTTCCTTTTGTGTTTTTGCACCAGAATGGAATGTATAACTGTTGCAATTCATGCATTCGTTCCTTAAATGTTAGCCATTGCCTATCCACCGTCCTGCCTTTTAATGAAGCTCCCCAATCTATCATAGCCAACTCACTCCTCATACCTTCATAGTTTCCTTTGTTTAGATTTAGGACCCTAGCTTCGGATTGGACTACTTCACTTTCCATCTTAATGAAGAATTCTATCATGTTATGGTCACTCTTCATGCATTGAATTGTCCTGCATCATGCTATCTAAAGAGGAAAACCCATAATAAAACCTGTCATGCCTGAAGGTGATGCTGTGATACAGTTTTTCAATGTTAAATGCCGAAATGTTAGCTGTTAAAACAGCATCTACATAGTAACTTTAGAGTTATTACCAAAAAGAAAGGTTGAGTCTGCATGCAGTTGTAGGTTCTTGCCACTGAGTATTGTTGTGAAGCAGCCCAAGTTTCTCCCAACCAACAGCCATGTTGGTATATGTTAGTATACAGGGTGTAACCTGACAGTTTCCTAGGGCTGCCTCTCACCTAAACTCCCTGTCTGTGATCTTCCATCTTGACTCTCCCGCCCCAAACAGACCTCCTGGACCAGTTGGGTTAAATGGCATGTTTCCGTGCTGTACCTTCTATGTAAAAGCTGTCAGTAGCTCATTTACCAGGCCCGGGAGCTCAATTAGAGGCTGTTATTCATTAAACTGCCACCCCTCTACCCGTGCCTCCCTTTTGCCCGCTAGGCAGGCCCCACAGCCACAAGCCTCTTCTGTGGACCACCCACCCTGCTCTCTCTTTCTCTGCCCACCTCACCTGCTCAGCTACTTACCAGCCTGTCAACCCACTCCCCGCCCACCCCCCAGTCTGGCACTTGCCAGCTGATCAAGCTCTGCGACTGCAACCCTTTTCCATGGGCCACCCGCCCAGTTCTCTAGTCACCTGCCAACTCGCACATGTTAATAACATACTGCTGACCTCCCGCTTAGATTCCTGGCAGCCTGCCCACTTGCCTCGAATTCATCAGACTCACCCCCACCAATAATCTAAACATCCTCCACCCCTCTACCTCATGCCCTCCTTCTCATCCACCTCTTTAATCTCACTCCCCTTCCTGTTCCCCTGCTCCAATCCCCCCTCCCTCTTCCTCCATTTCTCTCCATCCTCACTTTCCCTCTCTCCCACTTCCATCTCCGGCCTCCTCCCCTCTCTACCTCCCCAGTCCACTCTCCCCACATACTTTTTTGTCCATCCTCTTCTCCCAACCTATTCTCCATCACTATCCCCCTCTCTGTTGCCCCCTCTGTGTCCCTTGTCTCCTCCTCTTTCCTCTCCCTCTCTCTCACCCTATGCACCTCTTACCATTTGATTGCTGTATCCTTAGTTCTTCTTTGTGCAGAAACTTTGTATTTTGCAATGAGTGTACTTAACCAGTTCAAAATGCATCATCCTGTCATTTCAAAATACCTCGCATAGCTGTTCTACCACCCTACCCAACAAAAAAGGTTTTTTGATATTTTGGGGGTGAATTGCTACAGGAGGTCTCCCACTCATCCGCTATAATTTTGGCAGAAGAGCCATGGAAACCCCAGATAAATGGTGTAGTCAGCATTTATGCTACTTTTTTTACAGTTTCCATGGCTCTTCCACTGAAGATATGAAGGACGAGCATGAGAACCCCTGTGGAAATTCATCCCTTTGTTATAATTACTACGTGTGGAGTCCCATCACTGATCATTCCACTTTGTTTGTTCGATTTCAATCATTTACTTAATTGAAACAGAACAATAGGAAGTAACTCAAATGGCAATACATAACTTTAGTTTTCTTCCTCAAAAGATTAATTCCTCCACAAATTCCTCCTGTTCATAGAATAGAAAATTACCCAGAAAGAACAAATGCAAGAATGTTAAACATAAACCAGGAGAGACACAACATTAATTATTTACTTATTTTCTTTTAGATTCAGTGACAGACTAGTTTAAGTGTGTTACAAAATCACTTTCATGAATGTTAAATGGAAGAGTCAAGCTGACGGCATTTGTCTTCCATCAAATTTGGAATAGGAAACAATTTATTTTATTTTCTACAAATATCGGTGTATATTATTTCAGTGATGCGTTTCCTGAAGCCTTTTTTTAACCTGGTGCCCAAGATGCCTCAGTGTGGTTGTACATTTAGTGCTGAAGGTCACTATGTTTTGCGAATCCAATCTTGAGCAGCAGCTTAAGTTCCACCAGTGCCGCTGACCCGCAAACTCAATACATGACCCCGCCTTCCTCTTCACCGATCATCCTTGTGAACCTCCATTAGCTACCTGTCCCTCATGGCACCCTTTCAAAATCTTTGTCCTCATCTTCAGCTCTCTCCCTCACTCCTCCCGACCGTTGCAACATTTTCCAGCCCGACATCCCTGTCTTCCCTCTCTTGCTTTCAAACACTGGTCTAAGGTCTGTTCCCCCCTTACTGTGCTCAATCATCAGCGACCAAGCCATCAGCCATCCTTTCCCACACTCTTGAACGCCCTCCCTAAGCCCATCGACTTTGCTAAATTTTTCCTTACCTCCAAAAGCTTCCTTAAAATCTACTTCTTCTGCATTACCTTGAGCCACCTCCCCTAACCTTTATCTTACTCTTGCTCTAGTCTAATCCCCAATGTCATTTTGTGCTTTTGGGACATTTTCCTATAGTAAAGGTACAACCTTGCTCTTGTAGACCTTCCTGAGAGGAGATGAAGAGCCTCTCTCAACAGAGGGACTTCAAAAAAAGACAGCACCTAGCAAAAAACAAAGCTTTCACATCTCTCACTGCATCTTTTGGATTAGCAAATGTACGGAGAGAGTGAAATAATTTTTATTATTACGAGCTGGTACAGGCTCCTGAGAACTGGCCGATCAGCAATTGAAAATTACGGGGGCACCTTGGCTGCCCGTTTGAAGGCCAAGGCTCGCCTGATGCTATATTCAGGTGGGCCTGTAAATGGGCTGCTTAAATATATAAGGCGAGGTCCTATGCCAGGTGTAGAATCCCGACTGCAAAATTCAGGTACAAATGGCCATGCGCACTCTTCCCTTTTGTACCAGGTGTTGAATGGTGTAACAACTGAGTGGTGAGAACCAAGCTGAATATAGAAAGTTCAGAGGGGAAGTAAAAAAGAAAATAAGAGGGGCGAAGAGAGAGTATGAGAATAGATTGGCAGCTAATATAAAAGGGAATTCAAAAGTTTTCTATAGGCATATAAATAGTAAACGGGTAGTAAGAGAAGGGGTGGGGCCGATTAGAGACCAAAAAGGAGACCTACATATGGAGGCAGAGGGTATGGCTGAGGTACTAAATGAGTACTTTGCATCTGTCTTCACCAAAGAAGAAGATGCTGCCAAAGTCATAATGAAAGAGAGCTGTGGAGATACTGGATGGGCTAAAAATTGATAAAGAGGAGGTACCAGAAAGGCTGGCTGTACTTAAAGTAGATAAGTCACCAGGACCGGATGGAATGCATCCTAGCATGTTGAGGGAAGTTAAGGCGGAAATCGCGGACGTACTGGCCATAATCTTCCAATCCTCCTTAGATACAGGAGTGGTGCCAGAGGACTGGAGAATTGCAAATGTTACACCCCTTGTTCAACAAAGAGTGTAAGGATAAACCCAACAACTATAGTTTAGTCAGTTTAACCTCGGTAGTAGGGGAAGCTTTTAGAAATGATAATCAGGGTCAAAATTAACAGTCACTTGGACAAGTATGGATTCATTAAGGAAAGCCAGCACAGATTTGTTAAAGGCACATTGGGGTAAAAATTCAGTTGGTTGCGCCTCCCGTTAGCGCCTTAAGAGGGCGCTAATGGGGCGCAAAGCCGCTAACGCCCGGGCGCAGCGATGTTTGCGCCGCTCGGAAACTTAACTAGAGATTGTGCGGCGGTGCTATACTTTACCGCTGCGACCACCTGCGCGCGCAGATTGTGACGTCATTCCATGGTGCAATGCCCTTGTGGCGCCCCGGAGCGGAAATTGAGTGGCGCCCCCTGCCTTACCGCCTGGCGCATCCAACGACCGGAAGACTGGAACGCTATCAATCGCTGTGGGGCTGGGGGGGGCGCTATTTAAAGGGGGCCTCTTCCTGTCTTTTTCTGTGGTTGACATTTTTGCACCATTCGTTCTGAGAGAGAGAGAGAGATTCGGAGAGAGAGAAAGAGAGACTTCTGCATTGAGTCAACGCTTTGTGAGGTAGTTTTGCCTACTGATCCTAACTTTGCTGGTACTTTGGTTGCTGTCCTTCATTATTTTGCTTGCAAAGAGACTATGGGGGCTGCACTGATTGGGGGCGTCGTCCTGCTCCAGCTGAATCGGAGGACACAGAGACGCAGAGAGAGAGTGGCAATGATGGCCAGACGGAGGAGGGCCAACAGGCGTATGTACAGGAGAGCTTACCCTCCCAGGGTATATCGTGAACAGCTCTCCTACCTTCATATGTCTGAGGAGCTGTGTTTGCGAAGGCTGCGATTCAGCAAGGAGGTGGTCACTGAGCTCTGCCACCTGCTGCAGCCAGATCTGCAGCCTCAACTGAGGTCCAGGACGTCTCTGTCGGTGGCAGTGAAGGTCACAGTGGCTCTCAACTTCTATGCTACTGACTCATTTCAAGCTGCTGCTGGGGACCTCGCCAATATCTCCCAGTTCGCGGTGCATTGCTGCATCCGGCAGGTCACAAATGCCCTCTTTAAAAGGAGACGAGAGTTCATCTCTTTCCCCATGACCCCAGACAAGCAGCGTGACCGCGCTCTGGGCTTTGCGAGGATAGCGGGCTTCCCCATGGTGCAGGGCGCCATTGACTGCACGCATGTGGCTTTGCGTGCTCCACATGAGAATGCCGAGGAATTCCGGAACAGAAAGGTGTTCCATTCCTTGAATGTTCAGTTGGTCTGTGACCACAGACAGCTGATACTCGCTGTCAATGCCCACTATCCTGGCAGCTGCCACGATGCTTTTATCCTGCGCCAGACTACTGTGGCAGAACTTTTCGAGGCACCGCATCAGCCAGTTGGTTGGCTTCTCGGGGACAAGGGGTATCCATTGAGCACCTGGCTGATGACACCGCTCCGTACGCCCAACACCCCTACTGAGCTGCGATACAATGAGAGCCATCAAGCTACCAGGAACATCATTGAGCGCACAATCGGCGTGCTGAAGCAACGGTTCTGCTGTCTCGACCATTCTGGAGGAGCCCTGCAGTACTCGCCTGAGCGAGTATCCAACTTCGTAGTTGTGTGCTGCATGTTGCATAACATGGCAATCCTCAGGACCCAGCCAATGCTACCAGGCCTTGGAGCACCACCAGAGGAGGAGGAGGAAGAGGAGGAAGAGGACGAGGAGGATGATCATCAGCAGCACCAAGGCGGGAGGGCGGCCCACAATGGTGAAACTGCAAGGGCCGTCCGTCAACGGCTGATAGCAAGCCGCTTCTAGGGCCCCTGCTGTGGAAATGGCTTCTGCCATTGCTAACAACATCAATGAACCCAGCACGCAACCCCTAAGCCGGCCAAGGCACCAATAATTCCAAACACCAACCATGTATATTTTGAATACAGAAACTTATTTATTTTACAAACTCTGTGTGTGTCAATTCCTCATGACAAACTCATAGACATAAACACAAAAAAACAGTCAATAACATAACTGGTTCTCACAACCTGGAGATAATGTCCAAAACACTAAACAAAAGTTGGACCACGAACCTCGGCCTTTAATAAAAAAATGACCAGCATTTTGTCACACCTCCTACTTTTTGCCCTTCGAGGGTGATCTCCTTCCCTTGCGCACTTCCCCCCTTCTAACCCTACTGCTCCTCCGTAATGGGACCTCAGTGGCTGCAGCAAGGCTGGTGGAAGGCTGCTGATCGTCAGACCCTGACACTGCAGATGCCCCTGAAGGACGGCCTCGACCAGTTCTGGGCCTGGAGGGCCCGGCTGCAGACTGCACCAACTCTGCATGGGCGGCAGCAGTCTGTCCTACAGGCGGTGGCAAGTGCAGTGGAGAAGTGACAGTGTTGGCAGCAGGAATGCTGTCATCGTGAGAGAGGACAGCAACTCCCTGCTCGCCCGACACACTGGCACTCCCACGGGGCAGCACTTCAGCATCTGGAGCAATCTGCTGGAGCACAGATTGCTGGCCTGCTGCGGCGCGGTGAGAGCCCCGGGGACATGTGAACGAACCATCGAGGTTGGCAGCAGTCAGTGCTCGCGTGGCCTCAATCTGAGTCTGCATGAGAGCAGTCAGAGATGGGATCACGGCAGTCAGTGACTGAATTGCAGCACTAAGCGTTAGTGTGGCATCCGCCTGTGCTACAGCGAAGTGCTCCACACTCCTTGCCAGTGACTCAATGCATTCGGGCACCCTTCCCACTGCACCCATGAGCTCAGTGTGCATGCCCACCGCCTGGGTGTTCATTTCTGCGATCAGCCGCTCTTCCTCTGCGTCCATTGCAGTAGGAGTCTCTGGCATACTCTCCCTCTGGGGAGAAGGCCCCCGTTCTTCCCTACCCCCATGGCGTTGCTGCAGCCCGCTGGGTCCTGGAGCTTCACCCTCATCAGACCCTTCCCCCCTGCTCCCCTCCAGGGAAGGCGTGTTCCCAGTGTGGGCATGGGCTTCCTCGGGAGAGGGTGGCACTGATGCTCCGGCTTCCTCTTCCTCCTCGGCTGCAGCTTCACTCCCAGTGGCAGCTTCAGGGCCCGTCTCCTCAGCTGGTGAATCACCATCTGAAAGCAGGGAGGTACAAGAGTGGCTTTAGCGTGAGGACAGGGTGGCAGTAAGGGAGGAATAAGTGCAGCGAGTTAGCAAGTTGGATTGAAAGTGTCAAAGGCTGGTGTTGTGAGGGACAAGTGGAAGGACAGAGGACAAAAAGGTGATGACCTTACCATTGCTGTCCAGAACGGGGTCGGCGTCTCCAGTGGCGATGGGACCGATCACCCGGCTTGCCACAATCCTGTGGACGCGCTCCTCAAGATCGCTGAGGGGTTGCAGCTGAGGCCGCCCTCCACCTGTCCGTTGCTGCTGTCTCCGATTATGCGCCAGCTTGGCCTGCAAGAAAAAGGACAGCATCTGAGTAAATATACAGCCATGGTCTTGCCTGATGTGCCTCCCATAGGTGAATAGCCCTTACTGTATGCAAAGTGTGGAATGTGTGTGTGTGTTTCATGAAAGGGCCATAGGTGTTGGATGAGTGTTGTGCATTGGGGTTTTAAGACCCTCTGGCCATAGAGTGAGGTTGAGATGGAGGGATGGAGAGGTATTGAGAAAAAGCCACTCACCCTGACGACCCGAGTGAGGTCGTTGAACTTTTTGCGGCATTGAACATGGGTCCTGGGCACCATGCTCCTGGAGGAGACGCTCTGAGCCACCTTCCTCCAAACTCTTCTGTACTCGCGTGGCAAAGGCCTCCTGCCACTCTCAGGGAAGAGTATACATCTTCTGCGCTCCACCGCGCCAACCAGAGCATCCAAGGCCCGCTCGGTGAAGCGATGAGCTCGTTCTCTCACCCTCTCCATCCTTGGCAGCAAAATGGATTCACAGGTCTCTCCAGGCCGAGATTCAAGGCTGCAATGAGCAGGGTGTGGCTGGGGAGCAAGTTGGCCCCCCCCGCTTTAAGAACTGGCCGGCGCCAGTGTGTCTGTGTTCCCTCGCTAACTGGCAGCAGCTGCGCTGCGCTCGCGCGCTGAGTTAGCGCCTCACTGCTCGGCCTTTGCACCTTAAGACAGGTGTGCAGCGCCTGATTTAGCGCTCCACTCACCTCCCGGGGCGGTAAAAGTGAAGTTTCCAGTCAGTGGCGATAATTAGCGCCAGGCGCTAATATTTGCGTCCAGACGATATTTGCGCCCCAAATGGGGCGCGACCTAATTTTTCCCCCATTGTGTTTAACTAACTTGATCAAGTTTTTTGATGAGGTAGCAGAGAGGGTTGATGAGGGCAATGCGGTTGACGTGGTGTACATGGACTTCCAAAAGGCGTTTGATAAAGTGCCACATAATAGGCTTTCCATCAAAGTTGAAACCCATGGAATAAAAGGGACAGTGGCAGCATGGATACAAAATTAGCTAAGTGACGGGAAACAAAGTAGTGGTGAACGGTTGTTTTTCGGACTGGAGGAAGGTTTACAGTGCTGTTCCCCAGGGGTGGGTACTAGGACCACTGCTTTTCTTGATATATATTAATGACTTGGACTTGGGTGTACAGGGCACAATTTCAAAATTTGCAGATGACACAAAACTTGGAAGTATAGTGAAAAGTGAGGAGGATAGTGATAGACTTCAGGAAGACATAAACAGGCTGGTGAAATGGGCAGACATGTGGCAGATGAAATTTTACGCAGAAAAGTGCAAATGATACATTTTGGTAGGAAGAACGAGGAGAGGCAATATAAACTAAAGGGTACAATTCTAAAGAGGGTGCATGAATAGAGAGCCCTGGGGGTATATGTGCACAAATCATTGAAGATGGCAAGGCAGGTTGAGAAAGCGGTTAAAAAAGCATACGAGATCCTGGATTTCATAAATAGAGGCAGAGAGTACAAAATCAAGGAAGTTATGATGAACATTATAAAACACTGGTTCGGCCTCAACTGGAGTATTGTGTCCAATTCTGGGCACCACACTTTAGGAAGGATGTGAAGGCCTTAGAGAGGGTGCAGAAAAGATTTACGAGAATGGTTCCAGGGATAAGGGATTTCAGTTACGTGGATAGACTGGAGAAACTGGGGTTGTTCTCCTTAGAGCAGAGAAGGTTGAGAGGAGATTTGATAGAGGTGTTCAAAATCATGATGAGTCTGGACAGAGTAGATAGAGAGAAACTGTTCCCATTGGTGGAAGGGTCGAGAACCAGAGGACACAGATTTAAGGTGATTGTCAAAAGAACCAAAGGCAACATGAGGAAAAACTTTTTTACGCAGCGAGTGGTTAGGATCTGGAATTCACTGCCTGAAAGGATGGTGAAGGCAGACTCAATTGTGGCTTTCAATAGGGAATTGGATAAGTACCTGAAGGAAAAACATTTGCAGGGCTACGGAGAAAGGGCGGGGGAAGTGGGAATAGCTGAAGTGCTCTTGCAGAGAGCCGGCACGGGCTCGATGGGCCAAATGGCCTCCTTCTGTGCTGTAACCATTCTATGATTCTATGATTCTAACAAGCAGTCTTAATGGAACTGCAGGAAGCTGCTCCAAAGAAATGGGCCAGGAGAAGCAGGTGTGTTCCTCCTGGGCCTCCCAAAAACCTCTGGCCTGGTACCAACCTGTTCAAGGCTTTTCTCTGGGATCACCTTTCCCCACCACCATCCCCCCCACCCCCCGTCCCCCCAACGTAGTAGCCGGCTGAATTTCCCACATTCCCACAACCAGCAAGCTGCAATGGGGCACCCAATTTGCTTCGGGCCTCACGCTGGCATGAACGGGTGGGCAGAGTGCCCGCACTGCCAACTTCAGGGCCTGTTTCGGGCAGAAGTTGAATTTGTCAGCCAATGCATCTGATCAGGTTAGCCTCGTCATTTAACCTGTGATATCAAGGAAACCGATTCAGTGTTAATACATGAAATCTTGGCATTTGTTCTTTCTGCTTGTTTTGGAGAAAGCACCAAAATACCAATATTAAGATATTTTCTTAGTAATAAATGTAAAATTTATGTTTATTATTATTACATTTTGTAGCCCATTAAACTGCAACAATGTAGCCGGAGCTTGTGTGTGGCCAAAATCTATAGAAAAGTAAAAAACTAGCAGAAGATGTTAGAAACACGCAGTAGATCAGTCAGCATCTGTGGAGAGAACAGGCAAGCTCACGTCTTAGAACTGAAGATGGCTCCACAGGCAAAATGTAAACTTGTCTGTTCCCTGCATAGATGCTGACTAACTCAAAGAGGTAATAGAAAAACATCTAGAAACCAAAAATACAATAAAGAGTAGTCAGCAGGGATTTCAAAATTTCAGACTTGAAAATCCTTTCCAATGTAAAATAAAGTTTTAGAAAGAAAGAAAGACTTGC